>JANHGN010017322.1:0-13501 GCA_024605025.1 Megaceryle maxima
AGAGTAACAGCATGACAAAAACATAAACTGGGAGAGGCAAGGCTGGAGAGCAGCCCTGCAGGCAGGGATCTGGGGATACTCATTGCTCTCTGGAGCTTCCTGAGGAGGGGAAGTGGAGAGGGAGGTGCTGATCTCTTCTCCCTGGGACCTGGTGATAGGACACATGAGAATGGTTCAAAGCTGCAGCAGGTGGAGTTAGACTGGACATTAGGAAGCATTTCTTCACTGAGAGAGGGGTCAAACACTGGAACAGGCTTCCTAGAGAGTTGGGCAATGCCTGAAGCCTGTCAGAGAGTGTTGGTTATAGGAGTCTAATTCATGAACAGTGTCATCCAGAACAATGCACTTTTTAGGCTGCAAAATTTGTGGTATAATTCTCTTTTCTTTTAATTAATTTGTTTTAAAGATTAATTTAATGAGCAATATGGCATTACATAATTGACAGGCAGTAAAACTTATTTTTTTTCCCCTGGAAAAGGTAAAGACCTCATTACTCATCAGAATCAGTGCCTTACAGAGTCAAGTTGGAGACCTGTAGCTAGTGGAGTTGCCCAGCAGTCAGTGTGGGTCCAATCTTATTCAACATCTTCATCAGTGACTTGGATGAAGAGACAGTGTGTAGCCTCAGCAAATTTGCTGATGATGCAAAACTGGGAGGAGTGGCTGATACACTGGAAGGCTTTGCTGCCATCCAGAGATATCTGGGCAAAGGGGAACATAATGAAGGTCAACAAGGAGAAGCATAGAGTCCTGCACCTGGGGAGCAATAACCCCATGGATTGGAAGAGGTGAGGGGTTGACCTGGAAAGCAGCTCCATGGAGAAGGACCTTGGAGTCCTGGTTGACAATAAATTATCCATGGGATTGCACAATGTGCGCTTGTGGCCAAGAAGGCCAATGGTATCCTGAGGGGTATAAGGTTCTCCTCCCTGTCTACTCTGCCCTAGTGAGACCACATCCAGAGTATTGTCTCCAATTCTGTTCTCCCCAGTTCAAGAGGGACAAGGGGCAATGGTAACAAGGTGAAACACAGGAAGTTCCACCTCAATATGAAAAAAATCTTTCCCATGAGGGTGATGGAGCCTGGAACAGGATGCCCAGGGAGGTTGTGGAGCCTTCTTCTCTGAAGACTTTCCAAACTCACCTGGATCTGTTCCTGTGTGGTCTGTCCTTGGTGATCCTACTTTGGCATGGGGGTTGGACTTGATGATCTCCAGAGGTCCCTTCCATTCCCTACCATTCTATTATTTTATAGCTAGCAATTACAGATGTCTACACTGCGTTGGGTCAGAAATGCTGTCAAAACAGCCCCTCAGATGTTTGGTATTTCTACTACTTTTCTCATCCTAAACTAGAAAATGTATAATTAGGCACAAGCATAACAGTCTTTTCTGTTCAGCACTGAAGACTGAGGGTTTAGCCTGGTTCACGCAGGCATTACACGCACGCTGGCTTGGTGAAGGAAGTGAGCATATTTGGTCACAAGTGTTCAGCTTACCTCCTTATCCTTTATTGCACAGTGTGTTTTGGGTTTGAGTTAACTGGTTTTCTTGCTGCCAAACCTTGACTGGGGAATGGTACTTAACCATAGTCAGATCATGTAATCTTTTAGGCAATTAGCATTCATTATACAGTTAAAAACACCTGTCAGAGTCCAACACTTTTTTTTTTATCCTTTCAATTATCTTCTCTGTTTCTTCATCAACTGTTGAGGAAAAAATTGACTGTCTCTCCATCAAAAAAGCCTGTTTGCACTGTAGTAGAAGAAACACTAAAATCTGCTCTAATGAAACTTGAAATTAAACATATACTTGTTTATTCTCTGAAGATCTGTTAATGCCTCTATCCTCAGTCACCACAGTTATTGCCATGATTTAGCTACCAGATTAAAATTGATACAGGTTATGAAGAGATACCATATGCCACATACAATTGGACAATATTCCAATTGTATGGACAATACAAATATTGGACAATAGTCCAATAAAGGTCAATATTCATCCCATATGCTAGTGAGATATCATGTGAAAGAGTCCAGTATACTGAGGGTATTTTGCAATGTAACTCCCAGTGATTTCAGTAGGAATTAAGTATCTAAATATCTATTTTTGGCCTAATATTCCTAATATAATTAGATATCATTAGTCAAAGCACTAGCCTGGAGCAAACCACAAATTGATGCATCTACTATGGCTATAAACTATGCTGAAATTTATTGTTTTAATTGTACCTTAGACCTTGACTTTTCATCTTTGCCCTAATGTTTAAAAGCTGATCTGACTTATGTTGTTCTGGTTTGTTTTAAATCAAACTGTTGCAAAGTGAAGAGACATAGAAGAACACGTGCACCGGAAGTCCAAGTGTTTCATGCCTTTGTTCATACTCCTCCACACACTTGCACACATTATGTACTGGGGGTTATTTCTCTCATTACTCCAGTATTGCAAATATTAGGATTTGAGATGAGTTTTAAGAATAAAACCAACAAAATACAGAGTCAAAGAAATGGGTGATAACTAATCACATCTCTCCTCGGCTGTAGAGGATTTATTCATGGATTTCCATGCAATGGTATTTCTATGTCTCACTGACCTCTGCAGTTCATTAGGTGTGCATCAGTTCCACATTAGCTATTTTCACATGCGTCAGCAGAGATTTCCAGAGTGACACTACATAGCAAAGCTTACTCGAATTAGCTCTGTTCTTTCTTCACAGCTGAAAACCCACTCATCAGAAGGATTTTAAGAGTTGAAAGACTTATTGTGGGGGTGAAGAGTAAGAGCATTCCAGTCACAGATAGGAAACAGTGACTGGTGCTGCAGTTACCTGAAATTCCCCAAACACATAAACCCTTGAGTCTGCACCCAGTGCTTCGACACACATACAGCTACAGTCCTGAACTGCGGCATTAGCAAATAAAGAAGCAGCTTCTGATACCCCAATAGCTGCATTCTCCTCTTAAAGTCCTTTTGACTTTTATGATTTCTCAGATTATGCCTCTGTGCATGCAGGACTTTTCACAATGTTGTTGAAGACAATCCTGCTTTGACACCATCATTCAGGCGGATGCAACTGCTCTTAAAAAAAGACCTTAAAGGTCTCTGGTACAGTTTCCTGACCTGAGCATTTACCAGAATCTAGTGGAACGCCCGAGAAAGCCAAACTGCTGCCTTCATCATGTGTCCTCTTCTCTCACCTCTCCTCTGCACAACAATGGAGATCAGTGGCAGGGGGGTTAGAATCAATGATCTCCAGAGGTCCCTTCCAACCCCTAACGTTCTATGAGTCTATGATTCTACTCCACCCAGAACTTAAAACAGGGGTGAGGCAACACAGGTGGGGGCTCAGTCTGTATACCTGCATCACTTGAGTCAGGGTGTTTAAGAGGAGGGTAGATGTTGTGCTTAGGGTCATGTTTTAGTGTGGGCTGGGAATAAGGTTGGAATTAATGATTTTGAAGGTCCCTTCCAGCCGAAAATATTCTATGATTCTGTGAACTACACATAAGCCCAAGAGCTGACATCAGATCAAGCACTGAGAGCTCTCCCAGTCCTAACTGTATTTCATTTAGCATTTGAGATGCATCCAGTAATTATAATAAGGACTAACAAATTTACAGACGAGAGCGCGTGATAGATACTGTAACTTCCAGTTTGTCATCTTGACAATGCACAGCAGTGAGAGCAGCTGTTATTGCACTATAATGCTTCACTTCCTGTGTCTCATTTAATTATAAACCATACACAAATATCTACATTTTTCAGATACAAACATTCCTATTTAGGAAACTTGTACAAGAGCCCCTGGCAGTGGGCCAAGACCAGGAAGCAGCAGGTACTCTACTTGTTGCAACATTTTTGATGGATTTGAGATCTAAAGGAATGAAAGAGCAGCTTGCAGAAGAGTCTCTGTGTTGGCTGTTTTGTTGGGTACCAGGAGCAACATGAGACTGAAAGTTGAGCATCTTCTGATAAGGTGTGAAAGGTTTGTAACAGAGGCAGCCTAAGGGTGGCTAAGGATGCATCCTACATGTCCTCAAAGTATGGAGTAAATGATGGAGGCTTCTTTCACTACCGTTGCCCATTCACACATCTCCGTTATGGCTGGACAGGAGGTGCAGACGTTATTTTATGGTAAGGGAAAGGAAAAATGGGGAAAATACAGTCTCAAGGACACAGTGGCAAAAGAAATCAGATCAAATAAGTGTCAACCTGTGAAGCAAAGCTGTCAGTCACACAGCCTGAATTCAAGAGAGCTGCCACTCACCCTGCTAAGTCACAGATATAGAAGATGGCATGCTGTAGACACTTCATACACTGAGCGAAGCATATGCTAAGCATGGCTGAGTGAGCAGAAGGCAAGTGTGGTACCCTGCTACTGTTTGACCCAGTGAAGTGGGTTTTACATTATGAACAACTGCTGTGAAAGCATAAAATTGATAATTGAATACATCATACGAAATCCATACAGAGGTCAATGAAAAAAGTAATTATTATGCTTGCTACTTTTTCAATTTCTATGCACTTTAAACCTTGCTTTTGTATTTCTTTTTTTCTTAAGGATCAGCATTCCATGCAAGCAAATCACAACCTCTTAGGCAGACCTGTGATACCGACTTATTTTATAAACCCCTTTGGACCTAAAGTATTGATTGTTATGCCAAGTCTGAGTCACATAATTAGAAATATTATATCCAGCAAAACATAATATTTTTATTTTTAATATATTCATACTATCTAGAAAAATTGCTTCCAAATCCTCCCACTGAAAATGATCACCACCATGAGCCTAACGTTCTTTTGATCCAATGAAGTTTGCGACACATTTTTTTAAGAACTGTTTTGCTGCATGAGAACAGATCATGAAGAAGAGGAGAGATCATTAAAACTGCTGAAACCTTCAGTTCAGGACAGGGTTTTGGGAAGATGTTCAACTAAGTCACAGGACTTGATATAGAAGCAGTCTGGTCAAGTCCTCAGGGTCTAGCCCAGTTCTTCCTATGTCATCCTTTCCAGCCAAAGGAAAACACCATTCTGCCTTTACATATCACTCACTGCAAATACAGAGCTCCAAATGCTTTTAAACATGAAGACCAATCTTGTGTATATTGTTTGAAGCTTATTAGAGACACATTCCAGCTGTGCTATGCTGATCCATGGAAAAGGCAAAGAAGAACAGCAGATCGGAACAAATCAGTGTCCAGGGTTTTAGTTTTCTCTTTCTGATGAATTGAGATGGTCTCCTATGAGAAGCAGCTACTGATAAAACTGTTCTAGTCTTGTGGGTCAACAAACCATCAGAGATGACATAATTATTCCTTTCCTGGAGGGAAAAGTTTCCTCCTACAAGGCTCCACTTGATGCAGGCTGGAAGAACATTTCTCCAAGCCAGCAGTGTTTAAACACTCTGAAATGTCTGTGCTAAATACAAAAGTTTGAAAAGAAGAGTGATGGACCGATCAGCAAAGATATAATGCCAGGCCTTCGTGTTACGGGAACGTCATCAGGAGATTATTGTTTTCTCCCCTCTTCCTAGAGAGCCAGCATTCAGAGACAGTGCTGTATTGTCAAGCCGCTTTTTAACTCCTTACTCATGCCAGTGACTGGGGGTGTAGAGATGGACTGCCCTCTCTGCAGCTATGCCCACCATGATGGCTCTGAACTGCACAGCATCGGATGGCTTTGTAGAAAGGTGGCACCTTCCACACAAGGCTTGATATAGTACTTGATATAGTACTTGATATAGTACTTGATATAGTACTTGATATAGTATGCAAGGGTACTATGCTGACTATTCTTGAGATCTTCTCTAAAATCATCCAGGAAACAAATGACTCCTCCATATTACAGTAGCAACCAACAGGTTGCCCAAAGTGCTATAGCAGGACCCAGCTTCAAGAGCAAAAACTTCTCAGCGTTTTCTCAAAATTAGGTACTGTTAAGGTTGCTAAAATAAAGCTACCAGGAGGGAAAAAATAAAAATATTAAAATCTAAGATCCTGGCTTTTGTGAATTCTAGCTCCTGTAGCCATTAGATGCACTACCCAGAGAGTAGCCTTGATGGGCTTTATTTAAAGCCATCTGATTTTGGAAGAATTACATGTATCTAGCTGTAAATACACCTTTCTTATTTTCCAGAAAGAGATAGGTTAACAAGTGTCAGCCTTTACGAAAACCCATGTTCAAGCTGCACTGCTGCTGCATCCCAGCCTAGGTGGATCTATCAAATCTGTTTTCCCCACTGCTAAAACGGATCAACCCGCATCTCAGACTGTTAATTCAAACTGTTTGATAAACGAATGCCTCCATCCTGAAGAAATCTGTCTATTGAGAAATGAGATTGAGACACTAAAGGGATGTGACCAAAGTCCTTGTGCTGAAATGTTAATGCATTAAACCCCAGCAATGTTGGCTGCCACAGCCATCCCTATGGCAGTTGGTACTTTGTATAAATCTTTCACAGTCAAATTTATTGTCACCATTTATATGATCACAAAGAAGAGAGAGGTATGAACAAGTTCCAAGGAGATCTTACTCATGGCACTACCGTTCTAGTATGGATTATCAAAAATTCAAGAGAGGGACAAATAGGGTATCAATGGAGATCAGTTTGGCTTTTTTTACTATCTGTGTCATTCTGAGTTATTGAAAGGACTTAGATAATAAATGAAAATATGAATCACAATTCAAACTCAATTTCCAATAAAAAGAAACCATTTCATACAGTGTAATATTCTATGAGTAAGATAATCACCTAAGAACCAGTAAAACAATAATCTGTACAGTTGTACACCTAGAGAAGAATGAAGATTGAATACCATTTTATGTGTTTTAGCAAATGGTGACTCAATATCTGGCATACACCCTGTGATTATAGCAAAACCCCAAGTGCTACAGAGAATTTGTGGGTGCCATTCAAAAAATGCTGTTTGTATTGTGGAAGAAGTTGTCGTAAGCTATTTCACTGACATAGCCCTAGGAAATCTGCAGAGGGCCATACAGTAATATGGCCAAAACACATTTATTAGCCTCAAAAGTACGTGGGCACTAGGGATAAGAGAGTGAGTGAAAGGCCTTATAGCTGCCTAGTAAATCTGTGCTTTTCGTTCTATGGCAGTATAACAGACTTATGAATAAAGCGATCCAACTGCCAGTTTCTACCACAGTTCCTTACCTTTCAAATAAATAAATCTCAGTACTCTTCTCCCTCATGCATTCACACTCAATTGCTCCAAATAAAATGTAAAAGGAGCTGATAATGTAGTCAGGCCTCATGCTGAGCAACTATGCAGGAATGACTTCACAGCACTTAGTTAAAAGGGGGTCTAAAAGCAAAAATGTAAGGAAGGGACTCTTCAGAAAGAAATAGCCTGTCATCCAGTTAGCAGCAGCAAGGTCATATCCAGTCTTAGCAATACAGAAATGGCCATTCCTGCAAAGATGCTGTGGTACTTTCCTGCAATTGCTGCCTGAAGTCCCTTCATCATTATGTAAAGGAGGCTAGAGGTGTGCTGTCAACCCTACCATGCTCCTTGTAGCATTCCATATTGTTGGTATGTCTGCTGCAGCCATACAGCAGCAGTCTCTGAGTCCAGAGACACTCAACTGCAGGCAAAACATTCATGGGTCACCACCAGCAGTGAACATAAACAGGGCCTAATTCCTCAGTCAAATGCCACAGGAAATCTGTGACAGACCAAGGATCTGAATATACAGTCCTGAAACTGGTCTTCACATGCCCTTCTTCACACATCCTCCCACAGAAGCTGGAAAAGAGGATGGAAATACATCATTAGAACTGAGATAGTTTCTTGAAAGCAATGTTTATTACAAAAAAAAACAGAAATAGAACTCCCTACCCTTGTGGCCAGAAAGACCAATGGTCTCCTGAGGTGCATAAAAAAGAGTGTGGCCATCAGGTCGAGGGAGGTTCTCCTTCCCCTCTACTCTGCCCTGGTGAGACCACATCTGGAGTATTGTGTCCAATTCTGGGCTCCCCAGTTCAAGAGGGACAGGGAAATACTGAGAGAGTCCAACGGAGGCTACGAGGATGCTGAAGAGACTGGAACATCTCTCTGGTGAGGAAAGGCTGAGAGCCCTGGGGCTGTTTAGCCTGGAGAAGAGAAGCCTGAGAGGGGAGCTGATGAATGTTTCCAAATCTCTGCAGGGTGGGGGGCAAGGAGAAGGCACCAGGCTCTTGTCAGCAGTACACTGGGATAGGACGAGGGGTAATGGTCACAAGATGGAACCCAGGAAGTTCCACATCAACAGGAGGAGAAACTTCTTCACTGTGAGAGTGACAGAGCCTGGAACAGGCTGCCCAGGGAGGTTGTGGAGTCTCCTTCTCTTGGAGACTTTCCAACCCCCCCTGGCTCTGTTCCTGTGTGGGCTGCCCTGCGTGATCCTGCTCTGGCAGGGGAGTTGGACTCGATGATCTCCAGAGGTCCCTTCCAACCACTACCATTCCATGATTCTATGAAACTCATCTGTGCTGAACAGATGGCAAGAGTGTTAGAAACTTATCACACTTTTATTAGTAAATTGAAAGGCATTTGGATAGCAATCACTATAATCAGCATTTTCACTAGCACTAGAAATTGTAATAAGCTTTTAGAGAGCAGTTGGCTTTACATCCTAATTGAGAATGGATGTGTTTAGCTTATCCAACTGAAAGCTAGAGAGCTCTGTCACTGAATCTTTAACAGAGAGTTTGACTACAGCTAACTAAGCCTTTTAAAACAGACATTTATTGAGAGACAAATTCCCCTTGCTTTCCTTCCACGTATCTCTGAAATGAGCAATGCCTCTGGAATAATTTCATGTAGTTTTGTCTCTGGAAAAAGGAACTTGTCTTTTTATTATTTTATTTTCTTTTTTTAAGCCATTTTGTGTCCAGAAAGACTGCTATCTGAGCCCGAAGAACAGAATTTTTATCCGTCCACATTTATATTTAAATTCAAGCCTGTAATTAGAAAACACCAGTAGCTTTTTCAGACTACTTCATTCCTTCTGATATATTACATTTTTCTTCCACAATACCCAATTGACAAGAGTATAAATAATGTTCCCTTTTCATTTAACTTTTCATTGTTTAATGTCAGGCAAGGCTTGCATTCATTTTTCTGTTTAGGTTTGGTTTGTGTGCTGTTGTTTATGTTGACGGCTCTGGGCGGGGGGGGGGTGCAGGGTGTTCATAAAACAGTTGTGTGTTTAGGACTTTTTCCTGGAAAAATGAAAAATCTCTGTCCTGAAACCAGCAGGTGGAGCCATATCAGCTTCCTGAGCATCAGAATTAGTTCCCCTCCTGCTAGTATTGATTGCAACTCCATTATGCATGTATTTTTCATCTGTACAAAAAATTCCTGGCTTTTCCTGCAGTACCTTCAATCATATCTCACCATTGTCACTGCAACTGTATTTAGCTTTGAAGAAAGGCATCTCTTCAGGAACCAGAGTAGGTATTTCACAGCAGGAAATCTGGCAAACACATCTGCAAGAGCTCAGCTAAGAACTGTGCCAGGACTGAATACCCAGCCCAGTGATATGCATATGATATCAGGTTATGCAGGCAGCCTAGCAGGATTTGAAAGCCATGGAGACATAAGGTTTTATGCATGCTGCTGCTCCACACCAGCACCTGCTCTGTACCAACTCACACCCAGAGGCAATATCCCTGGGATACATGCAGGAGTATTTTCTGAGGAGCAGGACAAAAATTCCCACTTACAATTCATTTATAATGGCTTTACCATTTTGTTTGCTCAGATCCCACCTCCTCCAGCCTTTGTTAATGCTGGTCACCTCCGAGCAGGCTGAAACTGTCCAGCTTTGGGAAACCACCTGCATGTGCAAGTGCTTTCCTCTCTGGCAAAGCAGGAGCAAATGTATACAGATCTACTAGTCTGAAAAGCAGTGTGGGTCATGTCCAGATGAAGACAAGAAGCATATCTGTCCATGCTGGCTCTTGACACATTGAGACCAGGAACAGTATCTAGATCCCAGTACCTAGATCCCAGTACCTAGAAAATGTGCTTACATTACTGTTCCTCAGACATATGATTATTTAATACTTTGGACAATATGTCAGTAATAAATCAAATACTTTCCCCTGACTGTGCCACAGGGCATGTTGTTGATTGACAGGCAGCACAGATATACTTTTTCATTCCTACCAATGACCTGCTACCTTTTATTTGCACATGATTAAGAAATAAAAGGCAGCTTATTTTTCTAGTTAATGGCAAAGTACAGCAGGTCAAACTTCACTGTTAGGCACCTATGATTTTAAACCAATCTTAAATAAAGATAAGATGTGGATAATAGAAAAGGAAGAGTGAAAGCAACAACCCAAATCTTTGGCATGTTTAATCAGGAAGGATAAGGAGAATTATTAGAAACTGCTCTATCCTTTGTAACAGGTAAATTCTTGAAAAAACATAGTAAAATATTAGGCTTCCAGAAATGCTACCTTTTCAGCTGTGTTTGGAGTGGTAATCTGTGCTGTATGTAAATCATATGAGTAGACTTTGAGACGAGATGCCTATGTAGGTATTTGTTGTTACTATTTTTATAGCTTGAACAAATTATCACCATCTCTAATTTAACTTCAATTGTGCAACCACTTTTTGGGGAGTAATTGCAGCTGCTAAAAGCTGCTTCAGTGCCAGAAATAGCCTGCCACAGTATCTGACTGTATCTGAATGAATGTAAGTCAGAGCAGCACTGAGAAGGTGGAAGTCACCTGAGGCTTAACCTGAATGCCAAATGATCAGGCTGCTTGTAGCCTAACGGGCACTGAATTACCAGCGACATCCCCCTGCCTTGTTAGCAGTCAGTGGTTGTTTTGGTGCTGGAGATTTATACAATGCTTTCTCCAAGTTCCAGCTTCCCTGGGAGACCTGAGCCGATCAGTTCAGCTTCTTTCACATGGTTAAATGAACCAGAAAGAAAGCTGGAACGCACAAGAGGGACATGTGGCACTGCTGAACCCCGTCTACACTGCCTGAGCATTGTCTGTAGTAGTGTTCCAGCAGTTTCAGTATCAGCTGAATCACTGAAGACGATTTCAGTAATTTCCTTGGGCTCTGTGTGAACGATAAAACCAAAAATAGGGACTGTAGCAGCAAGGGGATTGTAGATTGTTTGCATCTATCATGTGCAGGCCTGAAAAATTACTTCAACTGAGAAACAATGTTATTATCTACTACAGATTTTTTTTTTTTTTTTCACAGTAGCAAACAAGGGACAGATTACTGCACTCTTTAACAGCAGCCACTGATTTCAGCAGAGGCAGGGTCAGGCCTAGCTAATACCTAGTAGACTTAAGTCTCTATGCGTCACCTAAACTGAAAGAGTTCCACTTAATTCCTGAGTTCCTCCAATGTGTAAACAAGAAAATGATGGTGCTTTGCTGGTTGAATATGATAATTTTTCCTTTCACATAGATGAGGCCACACTTGGGAGTAAACCTCCTGAAGGGGACTAGTAAGATGAGGTGTTTAGTCACAAATTAATAATTTGAGTATTTTGCACATTTTCATGTATTTTTTTCTTCCCCATTCCATCATGTTTATGAATAATAATAAAGAACATACTTTCAGTACAGTGCCTGTGATATACAGGCTTGGTCCCACACAGGCATGGGGGGATGCCTACCCCTCCTGCCCGGGAATGGGTGTGGGTGAGGGAGCTGCAGTTTGCTTCCTTCATTCTTGCTTAGTGGCCTGCCCTACAGGACTTCACTGTAGTTATCAGAAAGGCAGAAACTCAGCACTACAGTCAGGACTGCCCCACACTTACACAGAAGTAAATTGTCTTTAACCTAACCAGCCTCTGCAGAGAGCTAACCCATACAAACCCAGTATGACATTAATGTCAGTCTCTGCTGATGCCTATGCTCTCATGATTTCATCATCACCACTGCATGGACAAGTTGAAGTAGATGCTGTCAAGCTTGAAGGGCTTTAAAACTCCATCCTGAAGTGGAGCACAGGCATCCCCCATAGTGGAAACATTTTAAATATCTGATAGCTTTCAGTATGCAGGTTTGGGTGGCTCTCTAGACCATCTTATGACCTGTCTTACTTTCATATACTACTGCAAAGCTATGTCAGTTGCTACTCTGCTCCGTCTCTGAGACGAGAAATCATAAAGCCTGGGCCATGTTAATTACTTTTTCTTTTTCCCAGCATTTGCCTTAGTTCTACCTCCAGTCTGTACTTTGATATGTGTAGAATACATAATTCCTATTTTTTTTTCTGTGAGGCAGATGGTTGTATATATTTAAGCATGCAAAATTCACATGCATACAGTTTTTTGACCTCATGTAAGACACAGAGCTGTTAAACCAAATTCGATGTCATGGTTGATGCCATTTGATAATGTTCTGGTTCATTACAAAGATCAGCCTTTCAAATTCACTTCTCTGGCTCTGCTCAATGCCCAATCACATTCTATTTAAGTAAATGCAGAACCTTCTCTTCTAGTTCTCATTAACAATAAAAAAAAATGAAGAGCACTTGCCTTAGAAATCAGTCCAGAGACAGCACTTGTCATGATACTGAAATAAGTGACCAAACTTTCATCAGTATCTGCAGTACAGGTAACTAGGTGAGGTGGTGGGATGGAATAGCTGTTCTTTGAGACCCTATGGTACAATACAACAGAAGCTATTCCTAGATAACAAATCTGTATTACATTTAATATAAAAAAATGCCTCAGATAACAATAATATATTAATGGTGGCAGAACTATTTATCTACCCATTAAGCACCAACTTACCCTGCTACTCAACCTTCTTCACTTGTTAACAACACAGACTTCATCAGATAAGAAGAACAAAGCATAGCACTTCCTAAGGGGCTTACTTTTACCTCTATATCCCTGTTATACAACAATGTGGAACTACATCTATTCATATTTTCCATTTGCATTTGTCAAACAGAACAGATAATAATTTTTAGTAATAGTAGGGTCTAGAACACAAGTCTTATGAGGAGTGGATAAGGGAACTGGGGTTGTTTAGTCTGGAGAAGTAGAGGCTGAGGAGGCTTATTACTGTCTACAAGTAACACGCAATAGGACAAGAGGAAACGGCCTCAATTTGTGTGAGGGGAAATTTAGGTTGAATATTAGGAAAAATTTCTTCACTGAAAGGTTTGTAAAGCACTGGAACAGGCTGCTCAGGTGTCACATTAAAAGTAATTTGGTAGAAAATACACGCCTTGCATTCCATCTGGGCCTCAGCTATCAGGGGCTGGGGGTGGCTGTGTTTAGCTTCTGAGTGACGTCCAGTTTGGCACTATTAGTCTGGTCACGTTTGACTCATTGAACATTCCCAGCTCTGGATGCACCAACAGCGCTGCACGTTCAGCTGAGTCGCTCCATGGACTCACACAGCCAGACTTAGAGAGTCTGGTGGTGCCCAGTGAGAAACTTTCATGGTGAGTTCATGGTGCATGTTCATTAAAGCAACAGCAGTTGCAGGTTCTTATGGATTGATG
>JANHGN010017322.1:13601-29915 GCA_024605025.1 Megaceryle maxima
TGGAGAAGAGGAGGCTGAGGGGAGACCTTCTTGCTCTCTGCAGCTGCCTGAAGGGAGGTTGGAGTGAGGTGGGTGTTGGTCTCTTCTCCCAGGTGACTGGTGATAGGATGGGAGGTAATGGGCTGAAATTGCTCCAGGGTAGGTTTAGGTTGGACATCAGGAAAAATGTCTTTCCTGAGAGAGTGGTGAGGCCTTGGAACAGGTTGCTCAGATGGTGGAGTCACCATCCCTGGAGGTGTTCAAACAACATGTAGATGTGGCACTTCAGGACATGGTTTAATGTTCCTTGTAATGTTTAGGAGATGATGATCTTGAAGGTTATTTACAACCTTAATGATTCTATGTTCTCTCACCATGGACACAAGTAAGAGTAGTGCTGACCAGAGGGAAGCCCATGGTGGAATACCTGTTTTACCAGAAGCGTGATAAACTCAAGCTCCAGATCCCATGCGACTGCTGGCAGGTAAAAACAGAGGTGGGCTTTGACTCACAGAACAGTTTACTTCAGTTTTTCCCTTGCAGAAATGTCCAAACTGTAACTGAATATTCCCCGATGGCTTGAACTGTCTAATGAGCAACCTCACTTCACCTCCTTGGGACAGTGGCATTTTTCCCATTCTACTTTGTCACATAGACTCTATCCTAAAATAAGTGCCTCCTGCACAGCTAGATTGATCAAACAAATATAGAAGTACCCTTCCATCTCCTCATTTATTATAAACTCTTCTGCCACATTGTCACAATCCGGTATTTGGATACATGGCCATTTTTATGATCCTGCCAGGAAAAAACAAAGACAACACGGTATTTTGTCTCTGATTCCATCAGTGGCCAGCAGAGACAGCCAAAGACACAGATGTTCAAAGGAGATGATGCATTTTGACACGGTGAGAATGTCCATGTTCTCCAATGATCTAGTTCTGTTAGTTTGGATTGCACTAACCCTTGGTAGGGCTATCCAGCTGAGTCAGGGAAAATGACAGGAAAAGAGAACCCTGTGTTTCTCTGAAATGTTCTAGAGAGTCCACAGAAGGAAGTGCCAAAGAATTCCTGAAACCTTGCAAGTTTAATTATAGCCTTTGATTTGGAAGATGCTCAGACACTACATTGAGAGCGAGATGGGACAATCTTTGAAAGTTCCTATCAGTGAAACTATTTTCATTTTCTCTTTCTGGAATGGCTTCCCCCAGGAGTATTGCTTCATCCCAGACTATGGGACTGTATGTGCTGCTGCCTTCCCCAGCCCTCGCTGTTCTTATCAGTAGTGGAAGAACTTAATGTTTGTGTTTATGTCCTCTCACAGTTCCCAGCTCCTGCAAACCAGACTTTCTAATAAGATGCTGGGGTCACACTCTGTGCATTATTTATATATTAGATGTTACATTATCACATGGTTTGTGAGCCAGTTGATAACTACTCAGCCAACTACTCGTTGGCTGCCCTTACCCATTTCGGCACAGAAAAGTACCGTGTACTTGGTATAAGGGTAAAATGGGGAGCTTTCTCTTGATGGTGAATAAGACAACAATCCTAGAATTGTCTTACCCCAGCTGCAGGACTGTGTTTTGACCAACACTTCCTATATGGTCCCTTCTTAGGCTAAGGATCCATACTAATGCAAGTGTCAGAGGTAGGGCTAATTGCTTAAAGGTCTGCTAGAATCACAAACACGAAAAGTGGTCATCCTTCACATCCTTCATCATTCACATCCCAGGACTGGGAAACAGAAAAGTCTACAAAAGAACTGAGGTGCTTCTCAGCTAGTAAAAAAATCCTAGAAGAAATTAAAGGACCTTCAAATTTACCTTGAGAAAAACTGAGGCACCATGAACTTCCCATCAGTGTGAAAAAAACACACACCCTTCACACCATGTAGACCTATAAAAAATAAATGAAAAAATATTTACTTGGTTCACTTTCCCTCACATCAACAAAAAAATTGTCTGGAATGCCGCACTGAACTAGGTGGTAATATCATCCATTTGCTGACTTCTCCCTATGATTCATGATCATAACTTGCCTGTCCCCTAAACCCCATACCCTTCCCTGGTAAGGCCACATTTGGAGCACTGTGCCCAGTCCTGGGCCCCCCAGTTCAAGAGGGACATAGCTTGAGAGAGTTCAGCACAAAGCCACAAAGGTGATGGAGTGAACCATCTCTCCTCTGAGGAAAGACTGAAGGAGCTGGGGCTCTTTAGCTTGGAGAAAAGGAGACTGAGGGGAGACCTCATCAATGTTTATAGATATATAAAGGGTGAGTTCCGGGAGGATGGAGCTGGGCTCTTCTGGGTGATGCCTGATGACAGGACAAGGGGCAATCTGTGGAAGCTGAGGCATAGGAAGGTCCATTTAAACATGAGGAGGAACTTTTTCACTGTGAGGGTGACAGAGCCTGGAACAGGCTGCCCAGGGAGGCTGTGGAGTCTCCCTCTCTGGAGAGATTCAAACCCACCTGGACGTGTTCCTGTGTGATCTGGTGTAGGTGCCCCTCTGGCAGGGGGGTTGGACTGGATGATCTTTCGAGGTCCCTTCCAGCCCCTGACATTCTGTGATTCCCCACTTCAACACAGCTGGATGCAGATGTCATATATAAACTGCCCACTATCCCTAGTGAGAATGGTAAATATCAATCCTCATATGAGAGACCTCAAAAGAAAAATTTTAATGGAGCTATCCCATGTGAACCCTCTTGAAATCAGACCTTTCAATCCCACATACAAAATATGTGTCTTTAGATCATGTGCTGCAGAGGTTCAAACCCCTGTATCTGCTAAGCAGGGGCAGGTAGAGGATTTCTTGAATTGTGTTGAGCAAACTCAGCTTGTGTCTTCACCTTTCCAGGTTTCTGTGAAGTGACTCATCTGCTGTTGTGAGTTCTTTCTTATTGCAGAGGGTGCCTGGGAAAGTAAAATGATTCACAGCAGTGTGCTTAGAGTAATTAGACACAACCCAATGTATGGCTCATAGTTCATAAGCAAGTTTAGGTAACATCTAGTGCCCGCAGGTGACTCATGGGGGGTGTGCAAGCGACTCGGTCTGCCTATGTGGAAATGACACATGTGGAGTTGTGTAGACGGCTCAGAGTTGTCTATAAGCCCTAGGCCAAACAGGGCAGTGCTGCACCACACAATGAACCCAAACCTGAGCTGAGCCTTGAAATTCCTCAACAAATGGTACACCCTGAGTCTCAATTCAAACCACTATTCTCTTCCCGAGAATGTGAAATAGAATCTGGAGCGCTTCAGTGGTGGGCTCAGCAGACAACTTTTGTGTATCCAGTCATCATAATGCCATGAGGCAGTTTTGCCACAGCCCCCTGGAGGGTTTCAGCTACAACCTTGTGTATATGAACTGTATAATCAGTCATGTAAACCTGGGGATAAAAGTCCTAAGATTTAGCTTAGGAATCAGGAGTCGCCTCTCCAACACTTGCCTCTGTGGAGATCCTTCCCCCTTGGTCAGGACATCATCCGAGGTGGCTTTTCTAAGATAGAGAGCCCTTGCCTGGAGTGGTAAGAAAATATTTAGCATGCTGTAAGTTTGCAAACATGGGTGATTAACTAGCACATGTATAATATTTAGCGTGCTTTCTAGTTTGTTATAGTGTATGTAAAGGAAAATAGGCCCTTAAGATGATCAGCTAAGGCAGAAGTTAGAGAAGAGTAGGACATTATAGAATAATGGAAGATTAATAGAAGGCAGGTGCTGTAGAATATCTTAACACCATGGGAATGATTCTCATTGTCCACTGTGTAGGCCTTACCATGGCTGGTGTAAAACCCAGCCCAGCTGAGTGAGTAATGGTTATAAATGGATTAATTTTCTGTTATATATAAGACATGATAATAGATGGGTAGTCAACTTAGGGTAAGCATTTTGTTAAAGGTTAACTACTTTTAGGTAAGGTATAGATCAAGATAAATTGAGATAAAGGAACAACTCGAGTCTTCCTCAGAATTCTAAAGGCTAATGTCTGAAGATAAGAGACTGTGATGACCTGTGACATCTGAAGAGGAACTGAAGCAAGATGGGGAAGAACGGCTGAAGATTAGTAACAGACTGAGAACTGAGAGTTTGGGGAAAACACAAAGGATTTTTAAGAATGTTGAGTTCTTAATACTGTGTTAAGAGTATATACATGTGTTAAATTTTATAAGTCCTTTGCCACTGACTGAGGGAATGGACCAACTCTGAGTTAAATAAAGCAAACCTAGAGTGACCCACTCTTTGGCAGAATCCTTTGTGTGTTCTTGCTTTTAAGTTGTAATAGTGCATTCTGCCACCATATCCATAATGGTGCATTGGATCTCAAATAGGGGGTTGCTTGGACCTTACAGTTAAACCTGTGAGTTCAAATAAATCATTTGCTTAAACCTCACGGTCCAGTCTCTTTTTGCCACACCCAAAACTTGGCTCTGGGGAGCAGCTGCACTAGCAAAAGACACCTCAGCGACACTGCTAACAAGGATAGGGTAAAACAACTAAGACAGTGAGTGAACAAGAAAAAAGTGAAGATGAACAGAGTTTGAGAGTGCTGGAAAGAAGGTCAAGCATCACTCTAATCAATACCTACATAGAAGAGAAGACTAATGGAGCAACAGAAGGAAACAGAGGCATCTGAGTCAGCTCAAAGGATTAACTGTGCTGTGCTGAGTGTCTCTGGAGCCCACACTGCGACCAATCCCCAAGGTAGAAAAGGTAAAAGTTGGCCTAGACCGTGCAAAAGGACTTAACAGTGTTACAGTGTGAGAAACAAAGCCTCCTCTCTTGCACTCCTTGGAACTTTCTAAAAATAATTCATTTGAGAGGGAAAGGATTACCAAAGCCAAGCTGATAAATTATTTGCTGCTTCCCTTTCTTTGCTGGTGTGAGGGGGTTTGTTCACTGCTTTGAGGAATGTACACCACAGAGCTAAGGGAAAAGTTGGGGTTTTTTGTATGCAGAGGTTGCCAGGGTTTGTGGGATTTCTGATTCACGTTTTTTGTTTTGTTTTGTTTTGTTTTATAATGTTACATCCAGGGGAAGAACTTTGGTCTCCTCCTCAAGTGATGAAGTATATCATCTTTTGTCTGAAAGCTGAAATGCATCCTCTTCAGCAAAGAAAATAAACTGTTGCATGCTTTAATGCAAACCCCAATGTGTTTACAAGTATGTAACAAACAACATAATAGGCCAGCTCCACTTTTACACAATTGCCTAACCTTTTGTTACCTCAGCTTTTGATCAGTCTTTCTGAGAAGACCCCACTCAAAATGGATGCAAGCCCTTAGCAGACAGTCCTCTCTGCTAGTCCTGTCTATGACCTGAATCAGCTCCATCTTGGGACTCATTCCTACCTCTGACACCCAAAAGAAATCTGACAAACAATGAGGTAAAATATTAAGTTCTGAGAAACCACTCAACTGGCCTCAGTGACTGTAGTTGATCAGTGACATCTTCTATACCTCAGTCTGTGGAAGTCATACATTGAGATACTAAGGACAGATGATAAGGGAATGAATTACAAAATAATGGGCAGTTTTATCTTTGCCTGCTGATTCAAACCAAGCAAATGGGATGTTCCCAAAGAAATCAAATGAAGATGTTCTGCATAGACTGCTTGAATATTTAACATCTGAGAAAGTGTGTATAGGTGCATTTTTGCTTTTCCCTTTCCTTCAGTAGATCTCACTACTTGCTGAGCATTAAATCCTACCTTCTGCCAGGGAAGCCATGAAGTGTGGATATCTACCATGCACTGCTCTCCTGCTGCTTCCAAGTGAGGCTTTTCACTTGGAGTGGATCACACAGATCTTTGCTTTCATTGTGTCTTTCCCATGCTTCAATGAACAGGCAGGCAGTTAACGTTGTTGATATTTGAAGTGTCCTCACTGGCATCAGAATTAATTTGTGAAGCTGAAACAGGCTATTCTCACAGTGCTTCAGGCTTTTGGCATACTCAAACATACGTAACTGCAGTGGCTACCTTCAGGTCATATTTTCAGATTTCTTTGCAATTACAGCAAATAGAAAAAATTTACTTCAAACAAACAAACAAACAAAACACACTAAAATATTTGGGAAACCAGGAAACTAGCTCTGCTAACATACATGTTCCCTTTAAAACCATAAAAGACAGTTTCCACCAAGACTCAAGAAGCAGAACCACTTATTTTCCAGAATGAGAGGCTCCCAATATAGTCTGCAAATCATTAATGTGGAACAGACATATGCATGCAAATGAAGAATCACTGCAGAGCACAGTCTGGATTCACGGTGCACAAATTGCCTTGTGCCCTCTGATGTCCTATAATCAGCTGATGTTATCAGGACTGCTTATTACCTTCTGGCTTGGGAAGGTGAATATTCTGGTTTTAGTCTGGAGAACTCGTTTCATTCAAGCAAGACTAAAAATCTTGGGCAGAGTCTCCAGGCATAATGATAGTAAGCCACATTAAGCTCAAAGAAGCACTACTCATTTCAGAAGAAGAAACAGAACTTTGAATCTAAAAAATGCTTAAATATTATATAAGTGACTAAATTGTACACAGAGAGCTTCTTTTAATTGGCTTCACTACTTAGAAAGAATAATGAACATGACTAGCCTAAGAATATAGCAACTAAAACAACTTTTATGTTTTATCTGTCACTCTTGTTTTCATATCAAGAGATTTTATATTTTTCTATTTATAGTTTCATACTTAAAACATCAGTTATAAAAACTAAATTTATAAGAATTGAAGTATAAAAAATATACTGTTTTTCCTGTATTATAGTCATCACATTTTGAAATACATGCATATAACAACTTGTCAGCTAGTTCTAGACTGAAAGTTGATCTAATTTTCCAATGAGAGGCTCTTTTTCTGTGTTTATAATTGTAAAATGCCTCTCCTCTACCATGGGCTTCACACAGAATCCCAAATGCCATTACACATACTCACTTTTTCTTTACCTGTCTAGAAGGTCACAGCCCTGTAAGAAGAACTGTGGGGGCCATACCAGTGTCTCTGCAGCATCCCATTTAGAATATTAAATCAACACCCTGAATTTTCATCTGTGTTGCACACACAGTAGCATGCCCTAGGAGGTTTTGAGCAAGTCATGCTGATTTCAACTCAGAGCCTGACTAATGATTTAGCTGCATTACAATTTGCCCATGTATTTCAAGACCAGTCTAAGCAGGATATTTTCCATTTTGGTTAAAATCAGAGTAGGACCATAATTCATTGCATCTTGGGTCTGGAGACCTTAAGCTTTCTGCCCTTACCATCTGCAGCATTGACTCTAGGAGCTGTACTTTTATGCAGTACATGTTTTGTAAACTTTTTAATTCTCTTATTAGAACACCACCGAGCATTTCTGGTACACTGCAGAACACAAATCCAGAATATTGGTGGAGAGTTAAAAAAAGCCATTCTATTTCCTCACTTTTTTATGAAATACGTCAAACAGAAGTGACACTGAATGCAGAGATTTTTTTTTTTTTTTTTTTTTTTCTCTCCTTCCTTCTTAGGCCTCCTTTTTAAAAGCCCATTCCAAACTTTCATAGAAGAGTTTAAAAAAAGGTCCTGGCAGCCCAAGACAGAACTGCTGACAGGAATAACTTCAGAAATTTCTAGATTTCCAAGATCTTCTAAAATAAAGTTTGAGAGTTCATTTACACTGATGAAGTGGAGGAAGGCTGTACTTTCACTTGAGAAAGCTGGAGTGGGATTGGCTCTCTCCTTGATACCTGTGCTTACTATGAGTGCTGGGAGTCTCCTCTTCTACAGGCTGGTGTGTATCACAATGTTGAGCTGAAGGAGGACCAATGATGCAAATGACTGCTACATTTCACTAGTGCACTTTTTGAACAATTCAGACACCAAGTGAGTGCTTTTTCTCCCTCATTTTACCCATGTTTCCCATAATGAAGCATCTCATCTAAGCTGTTGACCTAAACTTCTCAGCACAGTCCATGACGAGACATAACCATCTCTGCTGAGTCTTCTCACCAGGCTTGAGGGCTCAGATCACTTCTTCTTCCCCTGTTTCAACCTGCTCTTTCTTCCAGCTAGCCAGGACCAACAGGAATGAGGTATCTTGACATAGGTGCCAGCCCATCCTCATTGCACTAAGTCAGTCCCCATCTGCAACATGGCACTGAGAGCAGCATCCCCCTTGGTTTGCCCTTGCAGCACTTGTGAGCCTCTGGGAGAAACTGAGGAAAGGCTCTTAAAAGACTGATGCTTGTCTGTGAACCCTGGGAAGAAACCTGAGGTTTCCTTCAGTATGCACCAGACTTTAAAACAAAAAAGTTTGAATTTCCTGCAGAATTAATCAACACCTGCAGCAGGCCTTCCTGTGTTAGTTTGTTGGTTTTTTTTCTTGTCTTTTTCTTGTAATCTCATTAATGCTGATGTTCTACAGAAAGAAAGTTATGTGCTCACACTGCATGTGCAACCATATGATCCATTTCTGAGTTTACTAGCCCTTAAGCCATAAAATAATCATCTGCACCCCTGCATTCTCTCACTGCCTTTGCTCCTGGATAGATATAACCTGACAGTGCCTTTGGATAGTTGGGTTTTTTTAAGTCAACTTTATGACTAAGAGTTGCAAATTAACAGTAAAAGTGTACGAGAGGCAAGAATTTCCCTTTTCTTTTTCCATTACAAATCTGAGATTTTCTTCCACCCAAGTAACTTATCGGAGGCAATAGATGAGGCAGGAATACCAACTCTCATCAAGAGGCTCTTTCATGTTCTGCTTTCTGCAATACTCAGGAGGGATTAAAACCACAATGTACTCTCTAGTAGAACAGAATACTCTCCCAACTAGACTTCCACTATCTCTTTCAGCAAAAAGAGAAGCTACAGAATTATACCAGCCTCTCACCCAGAAGCTGAACTTCTACTGCTTGCAGATCCCCAAAGTGTGACCTGCCCTTAGAGATGTACTTGCTGCACATCCCCAGCTGGAGATACAATAGTCATTTATGACATGCACAGACATTTATGAAAAGCAAATGTGGTGATAAATATTTCATCCCGAGGAAAGTGCAAGGCACTCCTTGTCTAATCCTCCAGTGATAAAAATAACCAGCCACAGGACCACAGATTACAATGGTGAATTTGCCCCTAATGTTTGCTTATTAGCACCATAAAAGATACACAGATAAAGTGTTTGTAGGTTTATTTGCAGGATTAACACCAATGCCTGACAGCATTATCTGTACTGTTTATATGACTACAAAATAGCTTTATAGGGATACAATTACTAATGCTGAGCTTAGATAGCATAAATAGCATAAATGCAGTACCATTGTACCACCATAAACTTAATGGTATAGTGACATAAGTGATCAATATTTGTGTTGTCATGTTTTATGACATTATGTAAGCCCAAGCCTAAGTTTATAGCATAAGGGTCCTGAACATTTTAATTTCACATCTAAAATACAATTAAAAAGAACATCCTAATTCATTCTTATGATCCTCAGCCCTACACTAATTTTCATTCACTTCACACTGAATATCTCCAGGTGTGGGGCACAGCTACCTCCCTGGGCAACGCCTTTCTGTGTTCTACCACCCTTATGGTAAATAATGTGTTTCTAACATCCAGTCTACATCTACTCTTCTCTGATACTACACTATGTTCTTAGAAAGATGATTGTGTGACTACCAATTACTGGAGTGGATATCTGGTCTGCAGTAAGGCACATTGGTTAACTATGCAGTATAAATGTCCCCTTCTGGGCTTTTTGTATGAATTGTATTACTACTTGTAATACATCCTGATCCACAGGATTCATGACAGCAACTCCTCTGTTCCTCCCCCTGTGGCTAACTATAGTTAACTTCAAAGGAAAACACTTTCTTAGGGCTTTCACTTACTTCCTGGTTTCCATGCTTCTCCTAGATAGCACTACTACAGAGTCTTCATTTTGACCCATGTACATTTAAGTCAACAGGAGGAACTCCAGTTCCTCAGGTAACAACTAATTTGGCCTTGTAACCATGGACCTTTATGTAAGAAGACTTCACTAAGTAGGCAGAACCCTACAGCAGCCTGAATATCAGTGTAGTCTAAAAGTTGATCAATCCTGGGACTCCAATCCTAGGAGCAACCAATGCTTTTTTTTTTTTTTTTCTTTTAACTGCAACACAAGCCCATCAAGAATTAGTGGTTTTGTCTCAGAGATGGTACCACTGTAGTGATCTGATGGCAAAATACACAAATGCATCCTCTAAGAAGCCCTGAGAGAATTCACTAGTTCATCTGTAAACCGGAGGTGTAATTTATTTAAACAATATTGGTATTTTGCATATCCAGCACAGTGCACAATGTTTAGATGCATGCAGTAAGTTCTTCCACTCCCTCCTGTTTCAGCACCATTAGGAAGGTGGGAGAAAATCTGGCATCACATGTAAATGAAATAAAGTTTTGCTCTCCTCAGAAATAGGGAAGGATGTTGACAATTCCATGGTGGTACCACAGGGTTACTCTGAATTCAGTCATGAATTCCAAGAGCTGCTTTCACTTACCATCTGAAATATTCTGATTCCTTTTGGGGGTGATTCCAGACACTTCCATGGTTATTTTGTACAGGAACAGGAGACACCACTGGAGATGCCTGTATTTTGGAAGTAGTTAAGACTTGTGGACAACACATAAAGAATAAGTCATAGATGACCGCTAGCATCATGCACTCATTCAATGGGCATGTCAAAATCTGAACAGAACTGTCTAAAACCATGAGGACATTTTGTTCTGTCTATCCATCCCATCCATGCACCTTTATGTACCATTAGCATCCTGAAAATACCTGCATTCCCTGTTCTCCATTGTACCCACCTTGCCCAACACATTGCATGAACAGAGTTAGGGGTCAAAAACTGGACTTCTCTATGGAGAACCAAAAGAAAAAAGGGAAATAGAAGAGTGGCTGGAGGGGGGGAAACTGTCAGAGGTGATGTAGCATCTTCACTGGTCCAGTTTCTAAAAATTCCCTTCCATTGATTACTTAAAGCAAACTTTAATCTAGCTCTGTGCATCCATCTCTGAACAGAGGTTCTGCTAATCCAGCACCTTTTCCAGCAGATTCTCATGGACCAACCAGCAGAGTCCTTCCTCATATTCACAGACATTAATACAGGCAATAAGTTCTATCTGTTTTTTCCTTACACAATGACATCTCACACTTCTCTTTGATTTTTCCCTTCCTTGTGCTGTTCTTAGGAAATAAAGCAGCAAGAAGGTCATATAAGACTATGTGGTGGTCCTGTGTTCAGCTAGGACAGGGTTAATCTTCACCAGGAGCTGGGAGGGGGCTACAGACAGCATAATGAGCTATTAGGTACCATATGACATCATGCCCACTATATAAGGGTGGGCGCAGGCCAGGCAGAGTGGTGTTGGGGCAGGTGCTCAGTCCCACTGTGGCTGCCGTTGTTCCTCGGTTCATCCAGTATCGCTCCTTTTGTGTATTGCTTCATTGATGTTACTAAAAAAATAAAAACAATCAAAGGTCATATCTAAATTAGACATTGGAGACACTAATCATGTGATGTAAACAAAATATAAATAGTATTTTAGATAATTCTTTTCTATATCTGTAATGTTTCTTGGCGTTCTTGTTTTGTGGAAAGCAGCTTCGTCTTACAACACCCAAGCATGATCAGTGGCATCTCTTCATCCATCCACTATGCACTCCATGACAGAGAAACTAACTCCAGTTGTTGTTAATGTTTCCTGTCAGTATATAATTCTATAACCACCACTGGTAGGTTTACCTTGGTCACTTAATATTTTCATGGTGGCCTCTAATTTTATTATTCTTTTTATGAGAGCTATTAAAAGTTTTTAAACATTTTCTGGTTTCCTAAAGGATAATGAACTCTCTGTGCTTCCAAACTAATCAAGGATAATAGTAGTTCTAGAACATTTAGGCAGACCATACAGAGGTAACTAGGTTATTCTAGACAGTAACTGACACACTATCATGCTTTGAACCAATAATGGCCACCCAAGTTTTCAGAGCTTCTATTATATTCATATACTTCTGTTACTGAAATAATAATGAGAATTAATTGCTTCTAATTGAGTTTCAGAACATTAAATCAGTGTCCACAGCATAATACAAACAATGTCAACAATATGGATTCCATTACAACAAGTGAATAAACTCTAAACACAAGTGCTCAAAATCACATCCTTTAGGGATCTCTACTGAATTACATTCTGAACATTAAAGAAGAAAGAGGTTTTATAACAATCTCCCTTAGGAGTCCCACCATGTCCCACACACAGCATGAGCTGAACATAGTCAAATCCAAATTTTCAACATTCAAGGAAGGGTGAAAGAGCCAGTTTGCATAATTCATGATGCAGGAGATGTCTGATAACATCCATGATTCCAAGAACTGTCCTTTTTCACTCCCCACGGTAAAGCTTTTAAAATATGCTAAATACATGAGAAAGAGGTGCAATAACATCTATAAAGCAGTAAAGTCTTGATATTTCAGTTCTTTTCAAGCTCCATTTTCACGGCTTCAAACAAGCATGTCCTTAAATAGGGTAAGATTCTCTGGCTAGAGCAACCCCAGGGGATTGCTTGGCAATTCTTGGTATTTCTCATTCTGAAGCTATTCTGAGGAGGAATTCATAACTGTCACACATGATAGTAACCACAGTTACTTTCCTGACTTAGAGGGATACTGACTGTTCATATCTAAAAAGGTTCTAACCTGAAGTGAATTTTCCTATTAAGGTAAAAGCGGCCTCCAACATTCTGCAGTATTTTCAAGTAGGCGTGTGTACTGCTTTCCATAACTTTGACATTTCTGCAGAGCTGACAAGAACGAGACTCCATGCTAACGTGCAATGGTACAGCTGTGGTTATGTATTTATATAGCCCTTTAGTAGCACACCTCACAAGAAGATAAGATAAAAGTGATGTAGACACTTATCTTTTCAGGTGGGAAAATAGAGAAAGGAGGCTCAAAACTGAATACATAAACCTGAAGGAGGATTTTTTTTTTTTTTTGAACGGGGTAAAATTTACTTTTCTGAGCTGAAACAATAACCTAGAGAATTGGTGGTAAACAGCTTGTCAAGATCAGTTCCATTACCTATGGGGATATGACAAATATTTACCCTTATCCCAGGGAAATTCCACTATATCTGTCAAATGTTATTTCTGTCCTCAGGAAATCCTCCAGGCATTCTGTGGAGATAAATATTGAAAAAGCTAACCCACTCTGCAAAAATTTATTCTTTGGTACTGAGAAAATGGAAACTGAACAATATTAAGGGCTTACTCTGACCAAACACAGGACAATTCAAGCCATGGAAGACAGTATAATACTCACAAAATATTAACAGTGGAGATGGTTAAGAAACCCAGACCTTAGTTTTAGTTCCTAATTTCCAGGCAAAGAAACCCCATGAAAAAACAGACTGTATGGGCTGTCCAGATGTCACCTAAACCATTCTTTCGTCATTACTGAAGGACATTTTTCTAATACTATTTTTAAGAGTATCCAATGATAGGGGTCAGAAAGCATCACAGGTAATCCATTTCAGAGCTGAAAATATTTTCCTAATGCCTACCTTCTTTTCTTATGCTCTAATTTGAGCCTGCTACTCCAGATCTAGATGAGATAACTCCAGTTCTTGGGTCATATTTTCTAGATCACAGTTCATTCTCATTGCTGTTCTCACACCAACCATTCAAAATCCTTCTCCAGGTGTGATGACCATAAGCATAAGATCCCTATCACTAACATCTCAGCAAGGCTACAGCAAATTCCTCCATGTTGCTGGCATCATTCTTCCATGTCTACATCCCAAGATGGCATTTGCCATTTATCTTGTATCGTCCAAACGCAAGACAGCATTGACTCATATTCAACCTGGGACTCACTCTACTCCCATACCTTTCCCTTAAGTATTGTTCTCTGCCTGCTATATTGCTGGTTATTCTTCCAGTGGAACTTGCTATATGTGGAGAATAGAGGCAAGTAAAATCTAATATTCTCTTATCCAACAGGTATGTATAAAATGTAATAAAGATTGATTCTCTAATATCAAACTGCATAAAAATGTACTTCAAATTACCATGTCAGTGAAGGCTGCATAAACTTCCACAACTGGATAAGAATGAACAAAATTTTTAATGAACAATGACAAAAAAATTGTTGTATAGACATGTCTTGTCAATGCTTCAGCTATTGGAATGAATATTGTAAAGAGACTGATGGGAAGAAATCCATACAGCAAGAACACAGATTGTCAAATGCATGGCACATCCATCCCTTTCCTCCGTGGTACCAGAGCTTAAAGAAGGGCAACACAGGACACAAAGAAACTTGAATTTCAAAACTTACAGACCACTTTGTCTTTCTAATTGATGCTTTGTGTGCTGCGTTGCAATAAACTGTCTGCTCCAGCAAAGTCAATCATTACTCCTTAAAATAAATAAATAAATAGATAATCAAAGAAACAAAATGGTTGTACCTCACTGCTCAGAAGATTATTTGCCTATTTCATTTTCTTTAGTTTCATGTTAGATCTTCTCATCTCAGGTTTATTTGATATTTGCCCTTGATTTCCCATCCACTAAGGTGTTTCTCTATGTGTGCAAAATATTGACATCTTAAAATATTTATGTGTTAAGTAGACAGTGATGTTTCACACTGAGCTGCTGGAAATGTCCTGAAGAATATCTTCAAATATTAATGGTTCCCAGTGCAGCCCTCAGACAGTCTGTTTGAAGTGACAAGACATTTCAGCTTGTTATAACTTTACTATAATTACATCCCTTGATTTTTCTTCCCCCCCTAGATATTTTGTGCATATAGATAATGGTATTTTCCTAGGGGAGGGGTAAAGCTAACTTGTTATTTCACCTGCTTCTTTTATGAACATGAATGGTTCAAAACTACTTAGCACATTTTGAACATTTTGTTCATCTGTTTGTAATTATACATTGCACATGCTTAATAGTAAGGGAAACAAATGTCCAGACAAAAATTAACATGAGAATAATACTTCAGACTGATGTTGTCATATAACACACTGTACAGAACACACTAATCATGGAGAACCATGGAGAAAGAAAATATTCACTTGTCATCCCACTCATCTGATGTGACAATGGATTAAATCTCCAAGATATCTTTGGATAATTTAGAAGCGTATGTTTTCTTTCCAAAAATAAGATTGGCATTTAGATACTCATGTCTCTCTCAAAATTATTGTGACTTCAGATTCTGGAACTTCAGGAACTGAAAAAAAAATTGCACCATCCATTTATACAAACTTCTTTATTTTGAGAACAGAATTTGAAACACTTGAATAAGGGACAAGTTCAGAACCTTTGTTAAGGCCCACTGCAGAGATACAAGTCATTTCATATAAGTCATTATCACATTTTAAGACATTCAAGACACTAGTCTCCTTAAAGAACACACCATATTAAATACAGTGTGTATAGTATTTTAGTACATAGAATAATGAGTATATTGTTTTAGTGTATATATAGCCAGAAACAGTTCGTCAGGACCTTCACTTTTCCTGCAGAGGCAGTCAAATCAGCACTTATACAAACACTGTTAGGGTGTATGTCTGCACAGACACCTTTTTCTTTGTCATTTGATTGTGTTGCCCATCTCTGCAAACAGCACACAGAGTGTATCAATAAAGCTCTTCTCGTTTCCTCTCGTTTTCCTTTGAGTTGCAAATTATTACAAGACTGGCTTAAAATGACTGCTGACTTGCTCCTTGGTCCAAGAAAAAGAAATAGTTTCTTTTCATGTAAATTTCAAGAGTGGAACAGCTTAACATGTCTTCTTTCAGTCCTAAAATACTGTGAAAGATGGCTCCTCCAGCACTGACATCTTCCTCCTCAACAGGCAACAGACAGTTGCTGTACCTGAAGTGCAGTTACCTGTGAGATGCAGCAGGAGATACACTATCCAAAAGAGGTGCACTCTCAGACTTTTTTGATGAGTTAAAAATAAACTACATAAAATATCTTAAATGCTGAAATGCACTCATACATTTTATCCCTAAGAGAACGTGGCTTTGTCAAAGACAATTAATTAATTAATTTCATTAATTAAATCATTATTGTACTGATTTTAAAACCCTAGGTGTGACACAATTTCCCTCTGGGTTAACTGGCCACCAACTATCACAACAAGCATCACTGGCTTTATTTTCTTAATTTATCTAGACATATTTCAAAGGCATCATAAAGAGTATTTGATAAACATGAGATGGGAATGCTGTGCTTGAAGTTTATGTTACATTTATATCCTGCCTAGGAGTTAACTAGGCCTTATG
>JANHGN010017323.1:10503-25141 GCA_024605025.1 Megaceryle maxima
CCTGCGCTGCTGGGCCCCCTGCTCTGGGTGACCCTGCTGGCTGGAGCAGGGGAGTGGCCCCAGATCATCTCCAGAGGACCCTTCCAAACTCCACCACGCTGGGATTCTGTGATATCTTTTAGTGCAGCCGCTGTGCAAAAGGAGTGATTGCTTAGGTGGGAAACACCCTGGGGTATGGCTGGAGTATCTGCATCAGCCCATGCACATCCACAGTCCCACCTTGCCATATGAAGAAGAGAAACAGCCAGCTTTAAAAAGCAGCAGGAATGTGAAGCCAGCAGAGGAGATGCATTAGGCTGTGTACATCCAGAGCAGACCCTGGGATCCCACTACTCGCCCTGGTGCCATTGTCATTAATGTGGCATCAGGCTGGAGCAGGCAGCCCTCAGCCTGGTGTAGCTCCTGGGTCTGGGGACAGTGGAGTGAAGGATCTGCCTCAAATACTCTACAAACATCTGAATAAAAGCTGCCAGTGGCCAACAGCTGGTCTTGATGTTTATTCCAACGATAACTGCTGTGAAGAGGACATCAACCTGCTGTCTCTGAAAGCCCTGGAGAAGCCAGGGTGTGCGGTCCCCACTGCATCTGGCACTTCAGAGCAAGGGCAAGGATAAAAGCTCTGTCTCTAGAGGAAACTTGGCAGGTGGCAGCTTCAAGCCAAACAAGTTAAATATTCAGAGTGGGTCTTCAAAGTGCAGGAGCAGGCAGAGCCTTTTGGTGTTTCCCAGCAGAGTTGGGCAGCACCCTCTAGTGGGATCCGCACCACGACCGGCTCTCCTCAAGCATCCCCTAAAACCACCACACACTGAGGCAGGATGAGGATGTGCAGCCCTTTCATTCATTAGTGGCTTGATGGTCCACTCAAGAACTCACCAAGGTCCACTCACAGAGGAAGGTGAAGGTCTCTTCAGCATCAGGACTTTGTCCAGAAGGAGAAGAGATACTGGAGGAGGTGCCAAATGGGCTGGTCTATGAATCACGCGGCAAATTTAAGTTCCCCAGCCAAGTCCATCAACCTTCCTCTGCCTCTGCTCTCCCTTAGATGGTGAATGGAGCCAGAGACCAGATCAGAGCACCCTGGGACTACTCTGGGTGGGGAAGAGCCCCCTGAGGATGCAGGATGGGGCCCAGGGTTAATCCCCCAGGCAGAGCAGGGGATTAGCCACCTGCCTTGGGATGGAAGGTCCCAAATTCTGCAGTTTCCCCACATCCCTGTGCTTTGTCCTTTCTGGCTGCAAAGCAGGAAACCTGGAGGAATTGAAAATCATCCCACAGGAATTTGCTGTTAAAGGACATGGGGCAACTCACATCCCCACTCCTCCCCATAACAAACCAGTGCCTGGCTTGTCCCGATTTATTTTCTCCATCGGCAGCAAACACTGGGTGCAGAGCTACCACCGTGGTGCTCTGTTTTCTTGCTCTAGACCAGTACATCCATCGGTGTGGTCTTCCAGAGGAGAGGCTGCCCATGCCTGGGTCATGGCCACCCATTCCAGGCCCCCTGGGTTATCTTCAGGGCCACTCAGGTTGGTTTTCATAAATGGCAAGGCTGTTTATGTCCAACCCCAACCCTGAGGCAGTGAGTTCCCCAGGGCAATTATACGTGGCCTAAAAAGATGCTGCTTTGTGTCTTCGAATGCTTCACCTCGTCCTTCACAGAGTGGCCTTTTGTTTCCAGGCTGCAGAGCTGAGCGTCGCTGCCACATCGACCGGCAAATAACTCCTGGAGATTTTATGGGATACAGAACAGAACAAATGGCCTCTCCTAATATATTTTCTTTCTTTCATAAATCTCGATTGTGCTGCTCTATCCTCTCCAGACACGTGAAACTCCTCGGAACCCTGATGAAAATGATGGTTTGGTGTCTTTTTGCTTCTTCTTTATCCTCACAGGTAATTCCTCTGTGGGGAGGATGGCAGGGCGAAGCTGCTCCAGGCACAGGGCATATTGCAGGGCCAGCCCTGGGGAGAGCAGCTGGCTCTGCCAGGTCTGGACATAGCCCATATCCCACTCGGATGCTGCCACCTGCAGCCATCACCCCGGGGAGCAGAGACAGCATCATAAGGAGACACGGTCATGCCTCATTCCCCATCTCTCCCAGCACTGGACTGAGAGGGAAGCTGGTTCGTGACCCCATTTCCTATTTCTAGAAGGCTCCAGGCTATTACCCCACAGTGTGTTGCCATCTGCAAGGAAGCCACCACCAGCATGGGCCTCTTTACAACCTTGGTCCTTATCCAGCAGCTGAAGAGCTCAGCAGAAAGACGTGGAAACGTTCCAGCGTTCATAAATCTGAGACCATCAGATGAAGTTAATGGGAGCTTTTGTACTGATCCCAGTGTGGGCTCTTGGAGTAACCTTGCATCTCTGAGCTTTCTGCAGTGTGGTTTCACCCAGAAGAGCCTGGGAGAGGTCATTTCTCAGTCTTTCCATTTGTTTTAACAGTTTCACCCCAGAAAACGGAGCGGGACCATTCTTAGACCCCAAAGGCAGCTTCTTGCCAGCTGTGCACAGCTGTGCGTGGCGAGGGAAGAGGGAAGAAATCAGCTTTCTTCTTGGTCTGGGTCCAGCACAGCGCCTGGATTTGTCTTTGTCTCCAGGAAAGCAAACAAGAGAGCTAAAGACAAACAGCCACCTTGATTTACCAGTCAGATTAAAAGCATGTTAGCAGAGTAAGGACACGTCTCCATAAAAAATGAAAGCAGAGCAGGCGGGTGGAAAGAGCAGTGAAGATGAAACTCAATGAGTTATCTGGGGCATGTAAGAAAACCATCAGCCCAGCAAAAATGTGCGAAGAGAGCACAGGAGGTGAAAACAGCGGGGGGAAAACGGGGCAGTATGTTTTATTAATCACACTATTTTGCGTTTAAATAGCATCTAAGCCTTACTAAGGAGGCGGATACACACAGTCCCCCCTCTCTGTAGGATGCAGTCACTGCAGTCAGGCCATGGAGATAACCATGTGCTAGCTCTTGCCCATCTACCTAAAAACTGCACGCACACAGGGATGCGGAAGCCCCAGCTGCTCGCGGTTTCGTGGCACATGGAAGCGATGAAAACTCTTGTCCAAATTCCCTTGGGAGGTCTGGGGGCATGTTCAGATTCAAAGTTCACCCTCCCACGTAGCAGGACAGGTCCCTCTTGGCTAAGTGTTGGGAGGCAGGGATGCTGAAGCCTCATACTCTTGCAGCGGAGCCGTTAGCTCATTTGTTCCTCCTGTCTTCTTCTTCTCACTTCCAAATCTATAGAGAATCGAGACGGCTACCGAGCTGACAAAGCAGAGCACTGCAAAGCTCAGAAAGTCCAGCTCTGCAGCTGCCTTTGCGATTTTAATTCCTTTTGCCCCACATACGGGTTTTGACAGGGACTTTGAGAATATCTTTGTCTGGTGTTTTCCTGTTGACATCTGGTACCTTGCAGAGCCTCATCCAGACATGGCCTGGGGCACATTCACAATGCTCTGAAGCACTGATCAGAGACATGATCATCTGCAACTGCAAAAGACTTATCAAAGAAATTGTAGAATCATACAATCACAGAATGGTTTTGTTTGGAATAGACCTTTGAGATCATGGAGTCCAACTATTAACCCAGCACTGCCAGGGCACCACCGACCCATGGCCCCACAGCTCCACGGGGGGCTTGGAAACCCCTCCAGGGATCACGGGGACTCCACCCCTGCCCTGGGCAGCCTGGGACAGCCCTGGACAACCCTGGAGGGGAAGGAATTGTTCCCCAGCTCCAACCTGAACCTCCCATGGGGCAGCTTGAGGCCGGTTCCTCTTGTCCTGTCTTGTTCCTTGGGAGCAGAGCCCGACCCCCCTGGCTCCAGCCTCCTGTTAGGAGCTGTCAGAGCCAGAAGGTTTCCCCTCAGCCTCCTTTAAATTAAGGATGTGGATATCTTGAAATGATTATGGTTTGGTCCTGGGAAGAGGAAAGGAAGAAAGGAGGAAGTCATCAAGTAAATTATTCAGCTCTCATCTTTCCTCTGATACCTTCAGACATTAAACATGGGGAGTCACAATAAAGACAAGAACAGGACAACTCACTATATTCCCTCTTTCTTGCATCTGCCTTGCCTTCATCTCTCACTGTTACCTCAGTCTTGACTTACTGGGAGAATTCCCAGTTTGCTTGTACTAAGCCATTCCCCTTTCTTCTGTGGTGTAACTGGGGTCCAGCCTCCTCTCCCGGCCTGAAGCAGCAGCTGTGTGCCTACTGGGTATGTCCCATGCTGCTGCTGGTGCAAGGCAAAGGGGATTTTCTTCCTCGTGTGCAGCAAAGAGGCTGAAAAAAATCTGCAGTAAGAGGAAGGAGGAGGAGTTGGTTGCTCTGTTCATTTTTGGAACATAGCTGGCCATCTAATGGTCAAGAGCAAGTCCTTCCTGAGAAGTCCTGGTTGCCACCTCTTTTTTAGGGGCACTGGCAGGAGCCATCCTTTAAACATTGAAATGTTTGGGTATTCTGGGAATGCAGGTTGTTTAAGCACCAAAAAGAAGATTTGACATCAAATGATGAGTACAAGTCCCTGCAGCAAAAAATCAAACAGCTTAAATTGGGTTGTGGAGTCTCCTTCTCTGGAGAGATTCCCAACCCCCCTGGACCCTGCGCTGCTGGGCCCCCTGCTCTGGGTAACCCTGCTGGCTGGAGCAGGGGGGTGGCACCAGAGCATCTCCAGAGGGCCCTTCCCACTCCCACCATTCTGGGATTCTGGGTTTTGTTGTAGAGGTCTCAAGTTAGCAGATTATGAATAAAACCAGACCCAATGCTGGCACTAGCACCTACCTGAAGGAGAGGACTCATTCTCTTGAGATCGCGTAGTTATGGTTGCGACGCGGCTGGTGAATCGCTCTTTGTTTTCTCTCAACGTTCTGTACACCTGGAGACAGACAAGGAGAGATTTACCTTGTACATCTTATGACATTGAGGCACCACTGCACTTCTACCTGATAGGCTTTTGTCTGTCCTGCTTGCCCAGAAAAGCCCCCTGCTCTCAGTTGAAGCAGATGGACCAAAACGCACCTCTCCAGAAACAGGGCCCATAAAGGTGTTTTTTATAGTGCCAAGAGAAACGCACCCAGGAAACAACCTGCTCCACAGGTTGCCTGGCTGCTCTCCATAAGCCGGCATCAACCTTTCTGCAGCTGTTCGGCCGCTGGGCTGCAGACCTGCCTCAGGAGGAACCAGATACAACCAAGGGAACACAGCAACACCAGCCCCAAGGCTGTCTGTGCGTGAGGCCGGGGCGCAGGCCGCCACACGAGGCTGCAGGGAAGGGATGCAAACTCAAGGCAAAAAGCACCTCCCAGCTTCAAAAGCCATGAGCAGGTGGACAGAACCTTACTGGCTTTCTTTAGGCCAGATGTTACAGGTGTGACATCAGCAGCAGTGACATCACTGATGTCAGCAGTGCTCTCCAGACAGGAGCGTGGCTGTTCTAGGTCCAGTCTTTGCAGCTGAGCGCTGACCTTCTGTGTTTATGTCTGTTAAACTCGGGGTGCGGGGTGAGTACAGCCAGTGGCAGGGTAGGGATACAGCTTAGTGGGACAGACAAGGAACATCTTGTATGACATCACATTAACCTCCAAGAAAAACTGAGAAGCGAAAGACACTAAGGCAGCTGGCAGCAGGACCCAGTACGATGTCGCAGCTGAAAAATTAAAGGGAAGCAAACAATTTTTTTAAGGCAAAACCTTGCCTCTTTTAATATTAAATTAAAACTGGAATGCTTCCGGCAAGAAGAAAAAGCCTCCGAAATGTGCAGGCATGACAGGGAGCGTTGCAGCCAATGCCAGAGCAGTCGCTGGCAGCTCCCCGGGTGGTACGACATCCAAGCTGTGCCTGAACAAAGGTTATTGCTTCTGGGGAGACGAAAAGTCTTTCACTCCCTCAATTTTACCCATCTCCACAGCCAGGTGTTTGGTAACCAGCAGAGTCTCAGATAAGAGCTGAGGAATTTAACACCAGGCACAACGATGGGCACAGGCAGACAAAAGCCTATCCAGGGAAGTGAAGCAATGTCCAACGTGTCAGAAAACAACAACTCAGTGGTGCTGAAAAGAGTTAAGATAAAGATATTTTTAAAGCCTTTTGCTTAAACGTATAAAAGTCAAGGTTAACGAAACTACTTCTGCTTTTGCAAGCAAGACTATGAAGTCCAAAGGGCAGCAAACAGCAAATTACATGAGATCCCATAGGAAAAAAAAGACTTCTATACATGCAAAGTGCCAAATCGGGTCTTCAGGATAATTTTTTCCAGAGGGACAATGCCAAGTTCTTTCTGGTCAGAAGCACAGAAAACAGAAACTCTGCCAGGTAACGCAGTGGTGTCTCAGGGAAAACAGCGCTGGATAAGTTTCCCTTCCTCTAGCACACCTCTGTGGAGCTGGCAGGTTCCTTTTTCGTACCATCATCGAGATCGGAACAGATGCGTTAATTAACCTGTGCCTTTCTGGTGGTTACAAATGGAAAATGGCCAGAGTTTGGTTTTTAGATTTGATGCAAAAGAAGTTAATTCCAAGGCGATTTTTATCCTGTTTGATTAGATTGCATTTGTAAACAGAAATTATTCGACAGTGTCCCTTGAAATATCTGAGGCCAGGGAGAGCAGTAAAATTAATGAAAGGAAATGGCTAACTTGGTGTGACACCCAGAAAGGTACCTCCCTCCACCCCCTTGTCCAATTCAACACATTTATTTAAGCATCTTACATAAACTCCTGTCCCAGTGACTGTTCCTCCTACAATTAAGTACAACAAGAGGTTGCTGCCGGCTTTGCCAGGAACACCTGAAGACGTCAGGGATCTAGAAGGGCATCTTAGGTGATGACATTGCAAAACTGCAGGTGAAGACAGGCAAGGGAAGAGGAGAGAGGGACAGAGCTGAGTATTCAGGAGGACTCTCGATTAGTCAGAAAAGCAGAACCTGCTTTGTAATTTCAGTTACCTCGTTGGTCAACAAAACAACAGGAGGGTATAGCAAAGAATATTTGAAAGACACAGGAACAGACTCTTCCTTCCTCCATGTGCTAGTTTGATTTTTTTTTTTTAATTTCCCAGGAGGTTTCTGCATGAGAAGAGGCTCATTAGGAGAAAACCAGGGCTTGGAACTCTTAATGAATGTGATCCTTGAAGGGGAAGAATTTTTAAACAGAGAATTGTAGGATGGGAACTTGGGACCCATCTGGTCTCAGGATGCTGCCCTGCAGCTGTCCGGGAACGTCACTGACTCTCCAGGTCAGGCTGAAAAGCTTTATGCTTCTAAATCTTCCGAGCAGGACGTAAATGTACGCGCAGTTTGGGTTGATTCGGTGCACTTAGACAAACCGAACACCGATGTTCTGAATCCAGACCGGGCAAAGAACAACCTCCTTTGCTGTTAAAGGCACATACCACCCAGCTCTCCCTGAATTACAGGTGACCATCATATACAAGACAACAGACGGAGCTGTGGTAGGCCACAGGGTGTACGAAAAGGGCATCTTGACAGTGAAGACACCTAAAAAAGGTAACTGAAATTACGGTTTAAAAAAAACCACATGATCACAAAAGTTAATTTCCAGCCAACTCCGTTAGCTGCCCTTGGAGATTTCTGAAGGAGGAAAGAGCTACAGAAGTAGAAAGCTCAGCGCAGTGAGCTGAAGTACAGCGAGAGCTTGACAGGAGAGATGTGGCAGCTGCCTGCCAGGAACCACCTTTCTACTTACATAGACACCCGCTCCTAAGGAGGACAAGCTCACAATAAGGACAAAAACCGAACTACCGCCTTTGCCCCCGGGCACACCAGAGTGAGCCACTTGTCTGCTCAGCTGCAGCTTCAGGGGAACATTCCAGCGCTGCAACAACTTGCCTGAGGAATACAATTTATTAGAGAAGAAAGAACGCAACACAAAAAGACTGTCATTACGAAGTTAGGCTTTGAAATTTAGAGACCGAGTGGTTTCTGAAACCAAGTAAACAAGCTACTCCTTTGAAAAGCCCAGCACCACATCTGAGTGAGGTGGCCAATTACCCTCTGCCACAACAACCGGCTCCAGGCTGTTGTGGATACCAAAACCATCTGTAAGATCAAAGAGTAGCTCAACAAACTAACAGCAGGAGCATCTCGAGGAAAGGCCATCTCCAGGTGAAGGAGCCTTCGGGCCATAGCTTCCCTGAGAGGCGTGTGCGCTTCGGGTTTGCTGTCTGTCCTCACGCCCTTCTCCTCCTGGCCTAAAGCTGGGCTTTTCTCCACCATGTGCAAGCAGAGCCCACCCTCACCTCGCCAGGACCAGCAGTCAGTGTGTGGTTACACCAGCAAAACACCCCTCTGCCAACCTAGCTTATTCCACTGCGGTCCATCACCAGCAGCAAGAGGCTTCTGTTGGCAGAAGGAGAGTCCCCAGTCCCAGGACAATCCAGGTGACCACAGGACATGGAGCACGTCCAGCTGAGCAGCCACTTAACATTTGGTTTGATGGTGATCACAGACTCCCGCCTGTCCTGACTACAGCTCTAAATCCAGCAGCCGTGGAGGGGTTTCCAAGCCCCCCGTGGAGCTGTGGTGCTGAGGGACAGGGGTCAATGGAGCCCTGGCAGTGCTGGGGGAGTGGTTGGACTGCATCTAAAAGATCGTTTCGGCCCCAAACTATCCTATGACTCGGCGATTGCTCTGGGCGCTGTGCTGGCAACGCGGCCGCACAGCTGGAGGTGGCCGAAGCGCTTGGGCTCTCCCGCAGGCCGCGTTCCCAACCTTCCGCCTCCTGCGACCCTGGGGCGACCACAACCGGCCGCGCCCGCTCCGCCTACACGCGCCTCGGCCGCACGGAGCCGCCGCGGACGTCCCAGCGGGGACAGAGATGCCCGACGGCTCCGCCTCGCTCACGCCTTCCCGAAGCGCAGCGGCTTCCCCGCCCCGTTCTCGCGGGCCGAGCACCGGCACCCCGGCCGGCCCGGCTCCGCTCCCCGCGAGCCGTGCTCCACCCGCAGCCCCCCCGGGCGCGGCTCCGGTGGGGTCGAGCGCTCTGTCCCGCCGCGGCCCCAAGGGCGAGCGGCGGCCCGCGCCGCCGGGACGCGGATTTTGCCCCATTACCCCCTAATTAGTCAGCGCTCGGCGCCGCTGGGACCGCAGCCCGGGGCCCGCCGCCTGCCGAGCGGGAGCCCAGGGGAGCGCGACCTAGGCCGGACCGGGACGGCCCAGGCCGGCACTCCGCCCGTGCCCGCGGGCCGACCGGACCAGGCGCGCACTCCCGGGAAGGGAGGAGGCCAGGGGTAGGGACGCCGCCCGCCACCCTCGCGGAGCCCCGGGGCCAGACCCGCGCCGGCGGCGCCGGCAGGGTCCCCCCCCCCGTGCTGGAGAGAGACCGGCCCCGACTCACCGGCGGCGGAGCGACCCCGCGGCGCGGGGCTGAGGGGTCGCAGGGCTCGCGCCAGCCCCCCCGCAGCGGCGGCGGCCGCGCAGCAACGGAACATGTCGCCGGTCGCCTCGCGCCGCTCCCGGCACCGCCGCCACCGCTGCCCGCAGCGCGCGTGCGCCGCCGCCGCCGGTACTTCCGGTCGGCCCCTCTGCCCACGAGTCTCTATGGTGGTGGGCGCCGCCATGTTGCGGCCGCCGCGCTGCCGCCTCCCGTGTCGCCGCGCCGCCTCTACCGGGCCCGGCGGCTGCCGCCGCCGCCTCCTGCTCTCCACGCCGATCTTCTACGCGAATGGGCCGCCGCACATCGGCCACCTCTACTCCGCCTTGCTGGCCGACGCGCTCCACCGTTACCGCGGCCTCCGCGGCGCCGGTCCGGGCCGCCTCTCCACGGGTGAGCCGGGACCCATCGCCGACACTCACCCCCCTCCCCCGGGGTCGTCCCCGTGTCTCCCCTCCCCTGCGTCTCCCACGGGGGCTGGGGGTACCCGCGGCCCCCTCCCCAGACCGCCCGCGGCATCCCGGCCTCTTTGCCCTTCCAGGGACCGACGAGCACGGGCTGAAGATCCAACAGGCCGCGGCCGCGGCGGAGACGTCGCCCCCGGAGCTCTGCGAGCGGGTTTCGGGGCTCTTCCGCCAGGCCTTGACCCAGGCCGCCGTCTCCTTCACCCACTTCACCCGCACCAGCGAGCCCCGGCACCGGCGAGCCGTGCAGTGTTTCTGGGGGGCCCTCCGCGATGGCGGAGCACTCTACAAGGGCTCGTACGAGGGCTGGTACTGCACTCCCGAGGAGTGCTTTCTGCCCGAGAGCCAGCTGGCCGAGCGCAGGGACGCCCAGGGACACCCCTGCAAGGTGTCTCTGGAGACCGGCCACCAGGTAACAGCACCGGCCCCGGTACCAGCCCGGGGCTGTCACGGACAGTGTGTGAAATCACGGAAATCACTTGTTGCAGGATCCTGCCTTGGGATCCTGCCGACTGTGCCTGTCTGTGGCAGGTGAGCGGTTGAGGTCGCTTAAAGAATCGCCATCAGCAGCGATGTCAACGGGAATTTGTAAAGGGGTGCTTGGCAGATTGTAGCGGCACAGCTCGCTCGGCTGCTGGCTGCGGGAGGAGACACGCAAAGGACGGTCGAGTTAGGATCAGACTAGAATGATTTACATGGAAGCTGGGGACAAAAAGGGCAAGGGAGGCCCTCCTGGGAATGAGCGATTGCGCATCCTGCAGAGCTCCGAGGCAGCACTTGGTTTGTGTTCATCTGGACACACTTGGGGGTGTTTAATGTGTCCTGTAGCCCTTTGCAACCACTGTCAGCTGAGCCTGGATCTCCTAGCAGATCAGCTCTGTGTTCACAGTGTCACTGGGTGCCCAGTTTGTGCATTTCCAGTGCAGTTTGGCCCCTGGCCACTTTCTATCAGCACCGCTTGGTGGGTTCCCGTCAAGCCCCGTGACACCATCAGCCTGTGGTCTGGCCCGCCGACGGATCCGCAGCGCAGCCGGAGCACGGAGCCTGGCCAAGGGACCCCCGCTCTGGCGAGCGCTGCGGTGTCGGGGGTTCGGTGGTTTAGTCCCACGTCTGCGGGTGGTGGTGCTTCAGAGCTGAGCAGAGGCGAGGCGAGGGCTGTGATGTGTCGCCGCTGGGCAGAGCGCTGGGAGCTGCTCCCCAGGAGCCAACAGTGCTGGGGGGAAACCAGGTGGAATGTGGGGAGTGAGCGGGGGGAATCAAAACGGTTTGTGTAACTTGTTCGTCATCTGTGTGGGGGAGAACGTTTCTTTTGAGTGACTTTCTAATCCAGTAAGCAAAGGATGGGATTTGCTACTTAATGAGATAAATTCAGCTGCCTCATAAAGCAGATTCATCCCACTGGGATTGCTTGGTGCTGGAGGTGTCTCAGGCACCCTGAGCTGCTGCAGGCTCTCTGCTGCCCGTGGGGAGACCGAGCCGCTTTCTGGCTCAATCAGACCTCGGTGGGCTCAGCGCTGGAGACCGAAACTCCTTGCGCGGTGCCAGAGCCCTGTTGTTCCTTCTCTTGGAGCCTTATTTAGATTAAAAGGTGAGAGGCCTGGAGCTGTAGGTCTCTTGAGGGCCTCCACACAGCTCACTCCACCTGTACCAGCCCGCAGAGTTTTCACTGGTTTAGCTGAAAGTGTCTTTTAATGAACCGAGAGGTGTCATTTAGTGATGAGAACCACGTCACCCAGAGAACCGGAGGGCGTGAGAGAAGGCCTGTCAGTGCTTTAATGTCGTTATCGGCCTAGGAAGCGACGCAGATGCACCAATGGTTAAACTGGGGCAAAAGGGGAACATCACGCCCAGGGGCCAGGCAGGGGACGTGTTGGGATCGGTAGCTAACGACGTCAGTTTGTCTTTCCATAACTGATGTGTCCATTAATGGGCACAAACTGGAACATGGGACGTTCCATCTTCTTTGCTTTCTCTGGAGAGATTCCCAACCCGCCTGGACCCTGCGCTGCTGGGCCCCCTGCTGTGGGTGACCCTGCTGGATGGAGCAGGGGGGTGGGCCCAGATCATCTCCGGAGGGTCCTTCCAGCCCTTACCATTCTGGGATTTCCTACTAATGTTGCAGAACTGTTCTTACAAGGCTTCAGGTCTCCCCGATTCCTGCCTGGTGACACAGCCCAGCGGGTGGACAGGTGCTCCCTCCCTGGCAGACGAGTGTCTCTGAAGGCAGAGTCACCTGCTGAGCCAACCCACACTCATGAGCTCTGGAGAGACCCAGGAGGTGGTGTTGGAGAGACCCAGGAGGTGGTGTTGGTGTCGTAGGAGAGGAGGCTCCACCAGCGGGGGAAGCACGCCCGAGAGCGGGGGGAGTGCGCGACAACCCCTGCACTGAGAACGCACGCGGGTTGTGAAACCGTTTGCCGAGTGTTTGGGCCGTGATTGGTTTTCTCTGCTGCCTTCCCAGGTGCACTGGACCAAAGAGGAGAACTACATGTTCCGGCTGTCAGCGTTCCGGGAGCCGCTGCGGAGCTGGCTCCTGGACAACCCCCGCGCCATTGTCCCTGCACCCTTCCACCAGCGCGTGCTGCGCTGGCTGGAGGAGGAGCTCCCGGACCTGTCTGTCTCCCGGGAGAGGAGCCGGCTGCCATGGGGTATCCCGGTCCCTGGCGACTCCACGCAAACCATTTATGTCTGGGTAGATGCCCTGGTGAACTACCTGAGCGTGGTGGGCTACCCCGAGACGCACGGCGAGTGGTGGCCCGCCGCACACCACGTGGTGGGCAAAGACATCCTCAAGTTCCACGCCGTCTACTGGCCCGCGCTGCTGCTGGCAGCAGGGCTGGCCCCCCCCGAGCGGATCCTCGTGCACTCCCACTGGACCGTCCGCGGGCAGAAGATGTCCAAGAGCCTGGGCAACGTGGTCGAGCCCGCGGCTTGTATCCGGCGGTACACGCTGGATGGATTCCGGTACTTCCTGCTGAGGCAGGGTGTGCCTGAGCGCGACTGTGACTATTACGAGGAGAAGGTCGTTAAGCTGGTGAACTCGGAGCTGGCAGATGCACTGGGGGGGCTTCTGAACCGGTCGACAGCCCTCAGCATCAATCCCAGCAACACCTACCCTCGCTTCTCGGTGTCCTGCTTCCCAAAGCTCCCGGCACACGGGGAGACGAAAGCCACGGGCAGGGCTTCTGCCGAGGACTACGAGCTCCTGGCGTCCGTGGCTTCTCTGCCTCTGCAGGTGGACGGTTATTTTGAGGGTTTCCAGATCTACAAGGCTTTGGAGTGCATCGCCCTGTGTGTCAGGCAGACCAACAGCTTCTTCCAGAGACACGCACCATGGAAACTCGACCGAAGGGACCCCGCAGAGCAGCTCTGGCTGGACACCATCATCCATGTGACACTGGAGTGCCTGCGCATCTACGGGACGCTCCTGCAGCCCGTGGTCCCGCACGCTGCCAACAAGCTGCTCTCCAGGCTGGCCGTGGGGCCAGAGGAGCGAGGCCTCTCGGGTCTGACATTCCTGCCCCGCTACGATGGGAAGCCGTGTCCCTTTGAAGGGAGGCAGCTCGGACCCGACGCTGGCTTCTTGTTTCACAGACTGGAGAAGTCACGATAGCGTCCGATAGAAACAAGCGGCTTCTGTAAATAAAAGCCCCCAGCAACCCCCGGAGAACTCTGTCTTTGTGAAAAGCCTGTTTCTCCTGCCTGGTGGTGGTACCAAGTGGGAGCTGGGCTGAGGGGGCTGTGCTGCCGAGGGGCTGCCTGGTGTGGGGGTGGGTGCCCTTGGGCAGGGGGCTTACAGGAGCAGGGAAAGCTCCTCGGGAGGGAACAACTCTTTAGGGGAGTTGGTAGCAGTGAAGTGAAGCCGCAGCCGAGGGTTTGAGTGTTGCTGCTCTTCTTCCCTGGTGTCTTCTATGGGAGGCAGAAAGCATCTGAGGCAAATAGTGATCCCCTCAAAAGAGGCAACTCTTGTGCACGGCCGTGGGGCTCCCCTGGAGAGCCCTCTGGCCTCATGGCCCCTTTATTTTCTGTGATGTGGGGAGCAGGTTGGGGTGCTTTGCTGAGGACAGGAGTGTAAAATGGGATGGGAGTTGGAAGGGCCCTCTGGAGATGATCTAGGGCCACCCCCCTGCTCCACCCAGCAGGGTCACCCAGAGCAGGGGGCCCAGCAGCGCAGGGTCCAGGCGGGTTGGGAATCTCTCCAGAGAAGGAGACTCCACAGCCTCTCTGGGCAGCCTGGGCCAGGCTCTGACAACCTCAGTCTGTCACCTTGATGTCTGTGTGAGCTGTGGTGGGGAGGATACCTCCTGCATGGCTCTGGAGGAGGTCCTGTGGGATGAGGTGGCTCCATGCTTGGACAGATGGTCTCGCTCAGCTCCACAGACCTGCAGACATGGCCAAAATGGGAGCAAGGGGATGCGTTTCAGGCCCAGACTCAACTCTGGGCGGCTTTTATTGCCCCCTCTTTGTGTCATTCCGGTGCTGCTGGCTGAGCACTGATGTCCTGGGCCATTGTGACCGCTTGGGGACCTCTGGGAAATCCTTCCCAGCCGTGTGCTCCTCTGCTTCTCACCAGGTGCCTACACCAAGGACCCTGCTTAGGGCACAGAGTAGTCTTGGGGGGCTGTGATCCCTTCAGGACCTGTCAACCTTGCAGGAGCAGCACAGTCCTGCCCCATGTCCCCTCACTGCAGCCCCCTCATGTCCCCCCACACCAGATCCCCGTGTCCCCCCCCACTGCCGTCTCCTCCCCCGTGTCCCCCACGTCCTCAGCCCCATCCGGCC
>JANHGN010017323.1:45341-83157 GCA_024605025.1 Megaceryle maxima
CCCCCTGCTCTGGGTGACCCTGCTGGCTGGAGCAGGGGGGTGGCCCCAGAGCATCTCCAGAGGGCCCTTCCCACCCCTGCTGGGATTTTGTGCATTGTGGGAAGAGGTTCAGGACAGGTAGGAAGCCCCAGGCTTGTTTGAGGATGCTCAGGCCACCACTAATGTGAGCAGCACATGGATACTACAGCCACCCTGCCACTGCCAAGCACCATCAGGAGAATTTTTAGGAAGTTGTATCCACACAACATCCACCAGCCACACTGCACAAAGGCACCTTCCCCAGGGCCTCCGCTGCTGCCAGCTGAGATTGGCCTGTCCACCACTGGAGACCCTTGAGGACAAAGCAGGAGCAAGAGCATCATATCTCTACCAGCTCCCAGGGACCTTCAGATACTCCCCATGAAATATTTTGTGCCAAATCAGTTGGTCTCGGGCTGTTTTGCAGGGCAGGTTTGGCTTTGATGAAGCTCTGCGGGAGCCTCGTCCAAGGTCTTTCCTGCCGTTTCACCAGCTCAGCTGCTCATTGGGGTGAGCTGCTGCATGGATGAAAGCCCAGGCTGCAAGGACACTTGCCTGACAACATCCCTCATCTCTGCTCTACAACATCCCCTGCTCACTCCCTGGGCTTTTCTTTTTACTGTTTACTGTGGCAGCAAATTTTTAGGGCTGATTCTCTGCCCTCGTCAAGGGTTATTTATGTTGGTGGCTTCTAAATATACCACCTGATGATTTATTGCCTTGTTTCAGTATTGCAGAAGAGTTTAAAAGGCAAACCCCAAGCTGGTTATAATTAATTGTGAGCCAATAATTTAGTCTTTTCTCCAACTTTTTCCACTTTCCCACACTAAAATTTACAGGCTCATAAAATTCTTGCCTGTGGGGAGGTATCCCCTCCCTCCCCCCACCCCCCTGGTTTTGTCACTTCCCAGCAAGTGCAATTATCATCACCCGTTGCGTAAGGGTGGGAGAAAGATTATGAAGCAGCTCATTAATTTTCTCCCTGGTTTTAGCAAGGCTGAGGTCACGAGCAGGGCTGTTTGTCATCTCTCATCCCCGCTCAGCATGTAGGGCATCTGACAAATCCCTTCCAAATGTAAAAGCCCTGCAGGTAGTGGCTCAAAGAAGGATATTTTGGATGTTATGAGGAATGGAGAGCTGGCCTGACTCACCCAGGACCTCTGAGTGGGGTGGAATGATAGCAGTCTTTAGAATTAATTAGAAAATAAAATATTTCCCCAGCAAATTCCTTCAGCAGATATAATGGGGGGTGAGGGGAATGTGTTTAATTCACATTAAATAATTTTTTCAACTCCACTTAAGCCAAGCACTCAGTGAAAACACTCTGGTAAAAAAATGGTAACATTCAAATAGCATATTCATTTCCAGGTGAATGTTTATAATTTTAAAAGGTTAATTTTAAGAAAGCCAACCCTTCCCTTCTACCTGAATATCTGTTCATGGCAATGGGCCAGCAAAAGGAAGCAATAAACATCTTTCCTGAAACTCTTGCAGGCATTTCTGCTGGTTTAGGCTTTTCTCACTCAGGGTTTTTCACTCCCTAGTCCTTAAGAGTTAATACTAAGCACTAAACAGCAAAGGGTTAAGCACCATAGACAAAAGAGTGATGAGGAAAAGAGAGAAACAGGCGAAAAGGAAGCTGAAAAAAAAAACAAAACCAAAACCTGCATCCCCCATGTATCTGAATCCGACAGGAAAAGGCCACTTCACGCATAAGATCAGACATAAAAAGTGACATTTAAAACTGTTCAAATGATCAACGGAGCTGGAGAGGCCAAGGGGGATGGAGATGTCTCACCAACTACCTCCATACTGCGCAGGTCTCCAGGAAAGCTTAGAGAAGCTGATGGTGCTGAGGAACAGGCAGCAGTCTCTCAGGAGTCTCCTTTGGAGACTAGAAGGCCAGGAGGACACACCAGACAACGGCAACATCAGAGTAAGGAGCTGAGGTGTTCTAAGGGGTTCACGGGTCCTACAGTGGCTGTGCTGGAACCCATCCCATGGTCCTTTCTCCAGTGCTGTATACCTAGAACAGCAGCAGATGTGTTCTGGACCACTGACCTGGCTTAGATGTCACTTCAGGTGGATGTAGCCACCTACCCTGATGTCTTCATTGTGTGCTAGAAGGGTTTTCTAACATGCCTGATGGTTTCTAAGCAGATATTGGAGCAGGTGCTAAGAGAGCTACAACCCCTTTGCACTGCAGAGCAGCAGTTCATGAAGAAATTCTTCCAGCTAAGCCACAGTGCTGCAGACCTGCAAGCCCTGGAGGTAAATGTGAAGACTGTGTCCCCTCCAGGCCCATTAGCCAGTCTTCCCCCCAGCTTGATACAAGCCTGAGTAGGAGCAGTGTGGTGGCTACTTACCTCTGTAAGATACCTGAGCTCTCCTGGGCTCTTGTCCTCTAGTAACTCTCAGTAGTGGGGAAGTTTAAGACCTGATAAGGGAGGAGAACTGAATTCAGTTGACAGCTCCAGTAAAATGCCAATATCATTAAGCATTAAACACAGGACTCTAATATCACAGAATGGTTTGGGTGGGAAGGGACCTTAAAGATCATCTCATTCCAACACCCCTGCCATGGGCAGGGACACCTCCCACTAGACCGGGTTGCTCAAAGCCCCATCCAGCCTGGCCTGTGACACTTCCATTGATGGAGCATCCACAACTTCTCTAGGCAACCTGTCCCAGTGTCTCACCACTCTCAGAGTAAAGGAACTAAAATCCAAGAAAGCAGAAATAAAACACAAGTTTTCATCTCTGAGGGAGGGCGGACAAATTATAATTTCCCTTCCTTCTTTCTTCCAGGCATCAGCCACTAAGGGAGGTGAGATCGTAGCATCTCCAGAGAACCCTCCTCACACCAAGCCTTGGAGCCAGTATAAAGGTGATGAGATACATTCAGCTGCTCTGACAGGGAGCACTGTCCTATGAGAACGGATGGAGGGTTCCCCCCACCCTTGGCCATCCTGATGTTTAAGTGGTCTCAGGTTTGCACCCTGGATAGGAAAAACACAGGAGGCATCATAGATGGACATGCAGAAAGGCTGAGCAGAGCCTCTTGGTTCTGCCTCACCCCAGCACAGTGGCTGAGCTTTGGGGGTGGATCAGAAAGGGAGGTTTACGTTTCATGAAAAACTAAGTTTTATTTCCTTATTAACAAAGTCATAAAGTGAAAATATACCATGGAGCAGAAGTCTCATTAAAAATGTCAGCATAAAAACCCTGAAATATTTCACTTTGCTGGCAAAGCAGAACTTTGGAACATCCTTCCCCAAGCAGAAATGGAGAAGAGTTGAAGGGTGACCCAAGTGGGAACATGTTCCCCTGTGATACAGAAGGCTGTGCCCCTGCCTCAGCAGCTGCCCACAGGGCCTGTGCCCCTCCCCATTTAATTGCTTACCTTCTAAAAACGTTTAGAGTTTTGTTTGGTTGGGTTTTGTTTTTTTTTTTTTTTTAAAAGATTAGAAGAAGCCACAATGGAGCTGCTGAGCAACATCTTCAGTTCCCTGGAACCAGAGCTGAGAGGATTTCTAGATATCTGCAACAAGACCCACCCATGGGGCTGCTTGCAGGTCCTGGTTATCTTGAGTGACTTCATCTTTGAGACAGGGGGCTCTTCCTCAGCTCTCCCCTCATCCTTCTTCAACACTGTCCTGGGCAACATGCTGCTCCTGGCCAAGAGCAGCTTCAACAAATGCATTGTAAGTGTCAGTAGGAGTAAGCCCAAGTAGACCTCCTGCAGAATCTTCTAAACTTCCAAAGTGATCTTCAGTGAATGCTGCCTGATATAAACCAGTACTGCCATCTGGCTTTCTGGTTTTGGGAGGACTAGACCCTCATTGTGTCAACATTTGTCTGCGTGAGGGAGGTGGGACACAAATCTAAGCACCATCTGTGCCTCCTTTTAACAGGATGCCCAAACCAGAGGGGTTCCCCCCATAGAGAGCGCTGGGCAGTGATGGCATCACACCAGAGGGCTGGAGCCAAGCTCTCCTGTTCTGCTGGCACAGCAGGACATACTCAAGGGCCAAGCAGCAGGGAGGGCTGTGGAGGGAGGTTGAGAGGCCCTCAGAATCAGCCGACAACCCAGCCCTGAGTCCACTGAGGTCAAGGGATGTCACACATTGACATCAGCTGCATCTGTGCCAAGACCTGAAGCAGCAAGACTGCTCATAACCCAGCCCGAGAAGTACAAGTAGCAGTGATGACCATCTCTGCCCTAGGAGCTTCAGGTGGAGAGATCACAGTGCTGCATCCGTGCAGAGAAGCACAGAGCCTGGGAGATCAGGTCCTACAGTTTCAGGAGAGCAATGAGCACAGCTTCACAACTGGCCTCAAACAAGGAAGCTCACATCTTCCTGCAGAAGATATTATGAATGGAGACAGTAGTCCACAAATGATGGCTTTGCTTGTTTTCTGGCCATAATGCACCATAAAATGAGGCTGGGACCACATCAGATCTGAAAACACCATGTCTTGTGTTGTTGCCAGGAGACCTTGTGCAAAGAGATTGAAGAGATGAAGGTGCCCAGCAAGATGAAAGGTGGGATCCTGCCCTCTGTGAGCCACTTTGAGGAGTTTGTGAACTTCTCAGAGAAGGTGTTCAGGTCATCTCGGCAGAAATGGCAGCTGGACAAAGCACATATCAGGCTGGTCAGCAGCATCTTCAGCAGCAGTGAGTACAAAGGTTGGGGGATGTAAAGCACAAGGGCTGTCCAGGCCTGGCCCAGGCTGTCCAGGGCAGGGGTGGAGTCCCTGTGATCCCTGGAGGGGTTTCCAAGCCATGGAGATGTGGTGCTGAGGGACATGGGTTAGTGGCATCCAGCAGTGCTGGGGGATTGGTTGGACTACATGATATTAAAGGTCTCTTCCAACCTAAATGATTCTATGGATGCATCAGAGAGGTGTACAGCTACAGCTTCAGGAGTTACCAGCAATCCACTGAGCCACCAGAGCAGGGTCTGGTGACCAAAGCCTGACAACAGCTGCATCTTGTGTCCCCCTGACCCAACCTGGAGTGTCTTCTCTCCATACCTCATTTGTTCCTTTCTTTTAAGTCAATAGTCTGTCCTCAGCAAACCTGACAGTGAACAGAGATATGGTCATGATGGAAAATTTCCACCACATTCACTGCTTCCTGTGCCAAAAGGAGATCCACTGCCTAGAAGACAAGAAGAAAGAAGCCAAGCAAAGGTGTAGTGAGCACATGGAGAAATATGTCATCAAGCACCTAGGCCAGCCACTGGAGAAGCTCAACGTGAGTACGGGATACACTGTCCCTTGCCTGGCTCTCCAAGGGCAACTGCACTTCTCAAAGTTAGGAATTAACTGGCAATCAAATCACCTCTCCCCAAGCCCAGTCTGCAGTTAGTTTGCATCAAATTCCCAACATCCCCACCCTTCCTTTGATCACTTCCTAGGTTTTACCACCCAGCCCAGCCCCCAGGCTGAAGCAGCATCAGATGCTGGTCCCAGCTCTGCAGCTTGGTCTCGGTGAGGTGGCAGGAGATCCCAGCCAGACCCCGCTCTGGGTTGCGTGCTTGCAGCCGGCAGGCGCTGGGTTCCTTTTGCACACTTGTCTGGGCTGATAAGTCTGACAGTCTCACACTTCCCAAGCGGCCGCTTCGTTAACCAAGATAAGAGCTTCTGGCTTCACTAACTCAGACAGACAACCCCTCCCTCCCAGGGACAACAGCTGCTTCAGAGATCCCTCATCACCCCAATCTCCCTCGCTTCTCACTGGCCTAAAGTGTGTCTCAGACTGAAAGCAGCTTGAATTATTTATAGGGCCTGTTACTTCCAATTTGTTTCCAGCCTCTGCTGTCAAACATCTTGTAGGTTTGGCTGGAAGATCAGCTCAGTGTCTCCAGCTACCTGCAGCCCTGCTACATTAATAGCATCAGATCCTCCTTCTGCAAGGGAAAGCACGATTTCATAGCTCGCAACAAAACCAGTGACATCTGAGGGTACTTGGATTGCATTCTGCTCAGGGATTTTCAGAGTCCTGATGTGGCCTCCTCTAGCAGACCACAGTTTTTTAGGTCTGAACACAATTCACTAACATCAAGAGAAGTCACCAAGGGGCCAGAGTAATGTAGGAGACTGTTTCTGGTTTTGAAAACAGCTTATACATTCTGGAACCTCTTGCCTTTGGAAAAATCCTTAGGATTTCAGGTATTTCTCTACAGCAAAATAACTAAGACAGCAAACAGATTACGGGGCTGTAGGAACACAAGGGTAGACAGTAGGTTGAAGGAAGCATTTATTGCCTTCAGTAGGCCAAATGTGGGACACCATGTCCAGCTGTGGCAGAGATAAAGGTGTATGTCACATCTACCTCTGACAAGAGGTGTTGAAGTGGAACAAGGTCAGTGGAGGGCCACCAACATGGTGAGGAGAGGCTGAAGGAGCTGGACTTGGTCAGCCTGGAGAAGAAAAAATGTGGGGGGTACCTAGCAGCCACCTTCCCTAGAAGATTGAGATATACAGCAGGATGGCAAGACAACAGCCAGAAAACTGTAAAAAAGGGAAGGTTCCAGCTGGACAGAAGGAAAAAATTACTCTAAGGATAAAGTATTGAAACAACCCATCCAGAGACATTGCAGTCTATCCTAGAAGATTTTAGTCCTACCTTGAGAAATGCCCAAAGAATCCACATTTGAATTCTGTGTTGAGCATGCTTTGAGCAGGAGGTTGAACTAGAGACCTCCCAAGGTCCCTTCCAGCCTGACAGATTCTGTGCATGAAAAGCTCATGCAGAGAAAAAACCCATATTTGTCATCATTGACTTTTTTGTGGAGCTGGTTTTTTGTGCTCCTGGTACAGGTCAGTATCCCATGGGGTTGGCTGAAGAAGCATCATCCCTGATGTGAGAGTCCGCCTTAGGCCAGCTCATGAGTGAACACCTCCTTACCTTTCCAGCACTTCTTTGAAGGGGTGAAAGCCCGCATGGCTCAAGGGGTGAACGCAGAAGATGTCAGCTTTCAGCTGGCCTACAGCAAGCAAGAGCTGAGGAAGGTCATTGAGAGATACCCTGGCAAGGAAGTAAAGAGAGCCCTTGAGACCCTATACAAGAAAATCCACGACTGTCTCTCCCCAGAGGAAAATCTTTTGCCGGTAATTGGAGTGTGAGCTGGGTGTGATGCTACGATGTTCTGGGGGTGTTGGGCCTGCAGAGCCTGTCTAGCTGTCTGAGGTGAAAGGAGCTGATGGTCTGTTTTCCCCTAGGTGGTGTGGCACACTATGGAGCAGAAGCTCATACAACAATACCAAGAGTTTCAGGCTCTGATCCAACGCTGTTATGGAGGGTCAGGGATTGCCATGGACTTCACCATGGTGGACCTGATGAGCTACTTCAACTCCATCGCTCTGTCCAACATGTAGAGGCAGCTCTCTGGACGTCTATCGGAAGCAGCTCAGGAACTCTTGTCGACAAGATCTTCAAGGAGCTAAACTCAAAACCCTTCCCAAGCTGAAGTTTGATATACAGGACCACCATCCTGAACTTAAGGCCAATGTACCCCTGACTTGTTGGCCTTAAGCCAGATCTTCCTCAGGGAAGTGACATTCTCAGACCCAAACCACAAATTCCCTGCTCCAAGCAGCCATTATGCAGCTAGTAAAAACAACAAGACAAAACCCCCCAAACCTCCAGTTTCTGTCAAAGCCATAGCTCTTCAACAGGCATCACCCCAAGGCAGCTAAACAGTGAAGGGCATACTCTCTCCAGGAACTCTCCTTTTTATCTACTCCCACCTTTCACAGGGAACCTGCACAAAACCAAAAGGGTTACACCACACTGAGACATACGTGACATGATGATATCCAGGTATCAGAACATGCCCCAGTGCTCTACAAGCTCTTCAGCCAAAACACAAGAAAACTCAGAGTTATTAATATAAAGTTGGTTTTTTTTTTGGCTAAGAAAGGATTTACTTGCCTGCAAACTGGAGCAGAGCAAATGCTGCCATTCTGGAGATCCAAACTAGAGTCAAGTGTTCTATCCCCATCTTCTTCCAGAGCATCCTGTAGCAGCATCATAACTCACCAATATACTTTTGTTGTTGAAAATACAGCCTCTGTACCTTAGGATGACAGTTATAGGGCTAACACACTGCCCATTACAATCTTCTCTCAAAAAAAAAAATTTTGAACTCTTCAATTCAGTCCAAAATAACAGTCAGGTCCATAGCAATGGCACAGGGTCCAGACCCCCTAGCCACAAAGAACATCTGAGGCTACACTTGGAGATGAGAGCAGCACCCCCACCCCAAAGCCCATCTATGGAGTAAAGGTCCTGATAAGAGCTTAAATATGCTCCAGGGCCCATGGGTATGGATGGAAGCCCCCAGGTGGGGCTTCTCAGGGCTATTAAGGCCAGTTAGTGCCCTCAAAGCCCAATCAGATGTCAATGATCTTGTTACTAACACCTTTAGGAACAACTTTGTGATTTTCAGTAAAGATATGAGTGTTTTGCCCAAGATCATGAAGTTTGGGAGGTCCCTCTGTCTGCCAGACCCACTGTGGAGCTTTTTCAAGCAGCTCTATGCAGTTGAACTTTTATGTCCTTTAGGTCAAGGTACACCTCTGTGGGGAGTGGTGCTCAGAGATCCAGTTTCTAATCTCATTGGCTTTTCACCCCCATTGTCCCATGACGTTGCTGCTCGCGCAGCTCATCTCTGGGCGGCCGGAAGAGGATGGTCATAAGGCGACCGTCCAGCACCCACCAGCTTGCCCAGTTCCTCGTCCTCTCTCACAGGTACTCAGACTATTTTCACATCCCAATTTCCTTGTGGTTGTTTGCTGAGGGTAGAAGGGTTGTCTTGGTGAGGTTTGTGAGGAAAGAGGTGGCAGCTGCAGGCTGTGACATGAGGGCTCTGCAACTTGGGGACACCCAGGAAGACTTCAGAGGTTGCTCAGAGGTGAGGTTGTTATACACCAAAGAGCAGCAATGAGGAGAAGCGACTTCCCATGGCCCCTGTTAACAGCTTTACCCTGTAACTGGTGCAATCACTGGGCAAAGTCCAGGCCATGCTGGCATCCCACCTTGAGCTTTGGGACAAAGTGGGCCTGCTCCCTGGACACGAAGGAGGTTGGGAGGACACCAGAGCAGGCTGGAGGGATCACACACATGCCCCATCCTTGTGGCACACAGGTTTTTATGTGCTAGGAGCTCAGCATCTTGGTGAGATCATCCCACAGCATCTTGGTGACATCATCCCTCAGTGAGGTCACTCAGCTGGTCCTCAAGATGTAGGTAGCCCAGACAGGGGGGCTGGGATGCTCAGGTCCCACTAGAGCAAAGCAGGGGCCTGAAGCCTTTCCAGGAAGGAGAATTTATTGCTTCTGTACTCATGCCACCTGCAGGCCAAAAGAAAACCTGTTTGATCTCCATTGACAGTTCAGTTCACAGCCACCTGGACCATTTCCCCGAGTAGTTGAGTGCTCCTAACCTTCCTGGTAGTCTGGCTTTGCATCCTGTTTCCCAGCCCTGAGATGATGTCCTGGAAGGAGGAGTGTATGAGCCCGTCGTCGTGTTTCGTCCAGCACCTGGACCACCTTGTGTTGACTGTGAAGAGCATTGAGGACACTGTGGCCTTTTATTCCAAAGTCCTGGGCATGGAGGTGGTGACTTTCAAGGTAACTTGTGGCACAGGCATATGGTCAGGTCAAGGGGACCTGGAGTTGCAGTTCAAGGCCAGAGTGCCCAAAACTGAAAACGTACATCACTATGGTTTGGAAGTAGCTGCACATGGCCATAGGACTCTCTTGGGTCACTCTGCATCTCAAGGGATGTCATGGGAACCTTGAAGTGGTCAGTTCTTGTCTTGGTTGGTCACAGCAAGAGCCCAGGAGTTGCAGGACTACAGCCAGGTCACCAGGACTTTGGGGACTATGCAGATGAATGGATGCTGAAGGCTTCCAGCCCAGGAAGTCTCACTGCACTTTGATTCTTCTCTTTGGGGACAGGGAAATCGCAAAGCTTTACATTTTGGCAGCCAGAAGTTTAACCTGCATGAGGCTGGGAAGGAGTTTGAACCCAAGGCTCGATGCCCAGTCCCTGGCTCTGCAGACATCTGCCTTATCACACAGGTGCCCCTCGACCAGCTGCTGGATCATCTGAAGGTGAGGAAGGCATAGAGTGTCCACAGGGCAGTGTGACCCCAGGAGGCATGAAGTCAGGGCTTCTCAAATGACACTTTCAGGATCTGTGTCTTGGGCAATGACAGAATTGTCTCACCCAACAGCTCATGTTCTCAAGGGGGAAGAGCTCACAATACTCCAGTAAGCATTAAACCTCTGCTCTTGTTTCTCCTCCCAGGCCTGTGGAGTGATTATTGAAGAAGGCCCTGTGGCCAGAACTGGTGCCCTGGGTCCAATAACATCCATCTACTTCCGAGACCCTGATGAAAACCTGATCGAGGTTTCCAGGTACTGCACAGATGCGGCTGAAGCCAACAGAGGGGAACCTTAACCACAGACCATTCACTGCTTGTGTCCCAGCAGGAGACAGGATGCAGAGGCCAGGCTTTTGATGGCCACTTTAGAGGTTCAAGCTTTTATTTTGCAAACCTGGGACAAGTCTCAAATCCCAGCCATAAAACTAGAGCTGCATGAACCTTGAGAGTCTTCCCAAGGCAGCCTGCTCAGCTCTCACCTCTGGGTGTAACACCTACTTGTATAAATCATCACAAATGGAGACTTCATGACCTTCTTGGAAGATCTGTCCTCCTGGTGGAACATTTTTCCTAATGTCTGACACCCCCTTTGTGCTGCAGTTGAAGCCCCCCATTTCTACACTGTCCACCATAAAAACCAAAAGAACATGTCATCCTTCTCCTTCTCAGCGTCACTTTTACACAGCTGATGAATTTCTGTCTCACTTCCTCTCCATCCACCCCCTTGGCTCAACTCAGGCTGGCTGGCACTGTTGGCTCCCACACCAAGCCAGCGGTTTAAATCCAGCTGTGGCTGTCAAAACCCGTTTCCTGCCTGGGAACTTGGAACTTGGCCTCAGTGTCCGATGTACAAAGTGCTTCTGAGGCCGAATCTCTGCCTCATACTGAGCTCTGCAGAAATAGTTGTAGGGCACCCAGGATGGGAAAAAGCAGAGATGAGATGGCTGCGTGGAGGGGTCAGGGTCTAAAGTTGGTGAGTAGGGATGAGGGGGGAAAAAAGATGCTAAGGAGATGCTGGCATGAGGCAGAGAACCTTGGTTTCCCTGTGCAGCTCAGCCTGGCTGCCCTGCTTTCCCAGTAAGGCAGCAACAGGGCTCTGCTCTGGCCCCTGCACCAGCTGTGCGTGTCCAGCCTGCACATCCCAAGGGAAGGATGAGACCTCGTACTGCAGCTGGGAGGGATTTGCTCCTCCATTCCAACCCGGTGCATGACACATTCCCATGGTACTGTCTCTCAGTCGTTCATTTCTGGAACAGCAGCCTCGTTGCAAAACTTGACCGCTCAGGGCAAGGTGGCCATTGAGCTGGGCAGGGTGTGGGGCCATCTTATCTTGGAATGTCCCGAGAAAGGTTGGGTCTGATGATCCTTGAGGTCCCTTCCAACCTGGTGGTATTCTATGATTCTGTGTCCAGAGCTTGGGAAAGCTTGTGGACCAGGCAAACAAGGACAACGCTCTTGCCTTTCTCTGCCCAGAAAAGGCACTAGAGTTACTGTAAGGGCTCTGGCATGGAGCTGCCTGCATGGCATGGAGAGATGCACAGCTCATCCCTGTCAGGAGGAAGGTGTGTTGTCAGCAGAGCCCACTTAGAGTCCTCTCCTTCACTGGAGAGATTCCCAACCCCCCTGGACCCTGCGCTGCTGGGCCCCCTGCTCTGGGTGACCCTGCTGGAGCAGGGGGGTGGCCCCAGAGCATCTCCAGCAGTCCCTTCCAACCCCTACTGTTCTGCAATGGCCCTCAGCTACTTGTGGGACTTTCTTAAGCTTTCTTCTTTCTTTAATTATTTAAAAAGCAATTCCTCAATTATTTAAAAAGCAATTCCTCAATTATTTAAAAGGCACAAAAGACTGAAGAAGGACCTGGGGTTTTTCAAGGAGAGCAGTTCCCCAGCTGGCCACGCTGGGGTAGCAATGTTAAATGGTGGGGGAAGGCAGAGAGGACTCTTCTGACCCCTACAGTCAGAATCCTCCCTAAAATGGAAAGAATCACTAAATTGTACTAATTATTATTCATTTTTTTCTGCTGGCGTTTCGTGGGAAATCCGAATTTCTTCATGGCGTGCAAAAAATGCAAAGCCCTGAAAAATTCAGCTTATCAACAGCTTGTGCTGTTGGCAGAAGGGGTTTGAACCATTAGTGGGAGCTAAAGACACGAGCTGCCATGGCAGAAAGCCACGGACATCTCAGGACCTTCGCCTTGTGACCAGAGCCCCGGGGAGGGGACCCCCGAGAAGGGATCCCCCCGGCCAGCGGAGCCCCCCGCGGTCCTAGAGCCGCCGTCCGGGGCGGAGGCTGCTGTCCAGGGTGCTGAGAGTCCGAGGCGGGGTCCGGCCCTGACCCCGCGGGTGGGTCCTGCCCACGGGAGAGGTTCGATAGCAGCATCCTACCCCCCACCAGCCCTGCCTCAGCTTTTCCCCGCTCTCCGCTGGGCAGAACTTGTGCCAGGAGAGACCACCTACCAAGGAACAAGCGACAGCACAAGAGGAACCAGCCTCAAGCTGCCCCAGGGGAGGTTCAGGTTGGAGCTGAGGAACAATTTTTTCTCCTCCAGGGTTGTCCAGGGCTGTCCCAGGCTGCCCAGGGCAGGGGTGGAGTCCCTGTGACCCCTGGAGGGGTTTCCAAGCCCCCCGTGGAGCTGTGGTGCTGAGGGACAGGGGTCAGTGGTGCCCTGGCAGTGCTGGGGGAATGGTTGGACTCTATGAGCTCAGAGGTCTCTTCCAACCAAAACAATTCTATGATTCTATTCATTTCTGGCATGGGATTGTATTTACTGTTTGATTACTACCACAGAACCTGCCTGGCTCTGCAGGTGTCCTTTCATTCACTGAGCTTGCTACTGTGAATATGTTTGGGGAGAAATGTTTCCTTTTCTTAATTTTAAGTGTCATTTATCTTGGAACAGCAGTAGCAAGAAGGACAATGGCTCTTTTCTTATTCAGCCTGAGAGGAGATGTCACGGACTTTGGTGGCACCATATTAATTGCTGAACACTGTCAGTGACACACAAACTGGTCTATAATTTTCACAGGCCATCATTTTTCCTTGGCTCTTTAAAGGCTTTACTTCCCTTGCCAGGGGCTTGGGCCTCCTAATTAGTTAAGGATATGAAGTATTTGCTGTTTGAACCTGGAAATAATGAGTGAGACTCTCTCCTGGGCTGGGATACTGGAGGCATTTTCTGGGTTCTTGAATTTTAGAGGAAATACCATGAATGAAAAAAAAAACCCAAGGAGAATCAAAATAAAAAAGTAGACCTCATGGGTTGAGATAAGAAAGGTTTAATAACTAAAACAAAATAATAACAATAATAATATATCATAATAATAGTAATGAAAGGGAGTATGACCAACAAATAGAGAGAAATAAAACCCAAGAAAAGAACAGTGGATGCACACTGCTGTTACTCAACCCTTGCTGACCAATGACCCAGCAGCGATCCACGCCCCTGGTCAACCTCCCCAGTTTATATACTGGGTGTAACATTCTATGGTTGAGAATATCCCTCTGACTAGTTCAGGTCAGCTGTCTGGGTACCCAGACAAAAAGCTCTTTTCTTCTGCTCCAGCACCAGCAGGTGAAAAGTGTTACTTGCCTCCTCTCCTGCTCAGCTTCACTGCTCCATGGCGTCACTGCATGGTGGCGTGGGAGACATGGAAATGAGAACTCTGGAACAAGCGTTTGGACGCTAAAATTGCTGATAAGCCACTGAGATGCATTTTTTCCCTCCCCCGAAGATCCTCTCAGTTCTGTATCTGTTTGCAAGCATTGATTCCCTTGGCAAGTGTGAAGCACACTGGATGGCTGACTTGGAAGGCGCTGGCTCTGTGGGTTTCCAGTTCATTGGGCTGTGAAAGATGTAAGGATGTTTTTGGTGATCTCACACCTGACTCAAACCAAGGGAAGAGAGTAGCTTGTTATGGAAATTTAGCAAGGACTTTGAAATTTGTTGCTTCACAGAGAAACACTGTGACTTCTTTAGGTTGAGAGATGGTGTTCAACCACAACCAGGCTTTGCTGGCTCATAGCTATTGCTTTCACCAGGAAAAATAGGAGCCTGCAGGGCTTGATGTAAATATATGGCTCTAGAGAAATCACTGTCCAGAGGCGAGCCTTCTAGGTGGCCCTGTCCTAGCCCCTGCTGGGTTGCCCATCTGTTCTATTGGAAAAAGACCTCCATATTGTGTACATTTAGATTAAAACTGAATTAAAACTTGATGGTCTACATAATGTAGCATTAAATCTTCATGCAAAGAATGAATTTATTTCAGTTCTTTATTCAGAAAGACTCAGTGTGAACACACGAGACAGTATGAGAGAGTGGACTAACAGGTGGGCAAACAATTTTGCTCCAGCTGGAAAGTTCTCTGCATACACCACAACCAGCAAGCTAAAAAGGAACTGACCCACATTCCATCTTGCCTGTCTCACCCCATCTCAGTCTCCTTAGTGGAAGGCAACCCTCAGTTCTGCAGCAGGTTCTGTACCTATGCCATGATTATAGTGGGTCAGCAGTCACAGTATTTGTCCAGTGAGCAGAGGAATGCTGTGGAGTTCTCCACCTGTCTGCTCAGAAAGGATGCAGAGTAATGAAGCCCCTCAGGGAATGGCTGCTCAGGACCACAAGCACCAATTTCATACCAGCTGGAAAGGGGAGTTGAGAGCACTCTCAATAAGCTTTCCTTCCTCTCAGGGGAGAGAAGCGAGAATTTCCCAGTGTCAGTCACAGCGTCTATGTGCCCAAGTCACCATCCAGAGGTGCCCATCTCTGCACAGACTAGAGAGACCACCTCTGGAGAGCCAGCTCTGAATAGGTGCCTGGGCAAAGGCAGGAGGGATGATGTGGCACAGCCCCAGGGTTGGCATGGATCAGTAGGTGTAGGACAGATGTCAGGTTCCTCACCAACCAACAACCTTTCATTCAGAAAAGACAGACAGGTTTTAAGGGTGCTTAAACCAGCCCTTGGACATAGTGACAAACACTCCTGCTGGAAGGGTTTTACTGGAAAAGAAATAAACGAACCCTTCCCTCTCTGCCTGAGAGTTCTGCAGGAGGGGCTGGTTACAGAAACTGACAGATTTTGCATCTGGCCAGCACAACTAACTCACCACGATCCAGCAAGTGCCCAGAGGAGCACTAAGAGAAGCACAGGTTTTTGCAGCTGAACTCCCTCTTCTCCCCAGGCTCAGCAGCCAGGCATCCTGCACAGAAACAACCTCAAATGCAGCTTTAAAAACTATCCAGACATGGTTCCTTCAGGGGAGCCAGCTTCCAGATGGTGCCCCAGGATCATCATAGATTTTTTTTTTCATATTTGCGGTGGCCTTTCAGCTACTCAGCATCACCCATGAGCTGAAATTGAACCCGTGTGCTCATTCCTGACACAGACACACCTCCTGCCTCGGGGGCTTCTTTGGTATTAAAGCGTCTAGTTTGATTTCAAGGGGAGGGAACTTTCCTGTCATTTGAAATCAACAGTAAAGCACCAACGAAGAAAGGAATCAGAGTTTCACCGAGACAAGTCCCTTATCAAGACCCCACTTGCTGTTCCCTCACAGGCTGCAGGCCAGCTGGGAACTATCTGACAGATTCTCCAGGTTGTCCACCATAGTGATAATGGTTTCTATTTTTTCTTCTGGAAGCACGTGAGAGGCGTTCAATCGGAACTTCTTCAGGAGCGATTCTTTGCTCAGAGGCTTCCTCCAGTGCCCATAGAAAGTGTCACATTTGCCTGTCAGGACATCTCCGCTGTGCAGGAGCAGTGCCACCTCTCCGTACATCTTGTCAAAGTTGGCCACGTTATCTTCAGGGTGCTCCACCACCACTTTGTCCAGCAGCTCCCTCAGCTCCTGCCGCTGGATGCTGCTCTCTGCAAAGGAGTTGAGGCCCACTTCACCATCCAGCAGGGCAGTGCAGGCATTGAACTGGAAGGAGTGTCTAGCCTGGTGTTCAGAGCTGGGGAAAGGCCGATTGATGTACTTTGACACTGGGATCTTCAGCACAATGGTGCGGATTAGAGATGGAGAGAAGGACCCTGCGTAGTTGATGAAGAGGTTCCGGACAGACAAGGCAGCATCCACCACCCAGTGCATCCCCAGGTGTGCTGGGAATCGCTTGAAAGCAATATCCTGCTTCTCCAGGAGGAACTCATGATGGTCACTTGGTGCAGACAGTGGTTTGGGTTGATAGACACTGTAGAAAACACTGAACCCAGAGCAACCAGGGATATCATCCAGAATTAAGGGGTTGGCCTCCATCCCTCGGGCAGCCAGCAGTGCAGCTTCGAAGCCCAGGCGGGTGGCATTTCCGATGTGCAATGGCTTGGCTTGGGTGGCAGCATTGGCCATGGGTGCCCCTGCGAGTGATGCGGCGATGCCCAAAGCGTGGGCACACTGGGTCACGCTGAGAGACAGCAGCTTGGCCGTGGCTGCAGCACTGCCCATGGTACCCACCACCGAGGGAGGGTGGAACCTAAAGGGGAAAGGGCAGAGATGAGCATCCCTGCCTGCCTGGCACAAGGAGCACCTGAGAACCTCACCCACCAGACCTGCCTCTGGGACTGAAAAGCAAACTGCCCAGTCAGCCGGTGGAAATCCCTCATGGCACTGGTGCAGGTGGGATTCACCCAACTGAGAATGTAGCCATCTGAAAACTAAGCATCTACTTGAAACTTCACTGGAGACAACAGAGTGAGCTCAGCATCTCCAGACAGCAACTTTTATTTTTCCCTCAGAGCAGGTGGCATGGCTTGTCCTCAGCCAAACCTTCCCCTCACAGACAAATAAGGTGGCCTCACCCGATATGCCCAAGGGTGACAGCTCCTGGTTGATGTCATCTCTTGGACCACACCAGGGCACTGCCTGGCAAGCAGTGGCTGGCAGAGGCAGACATTGTGCCAGGGACTGTGCCCACTTTCAAGCTGTCTGCATGGCTGTGGACCACTGCCTGTCCTTTGCTCTTGCCCTGGTTAGTTTAGTCGATGACATTGTAGACTTAGTGGTAGTCCTCTTGATGGTTACTTTTGAGGCAAGATCACTGGAGGTCACCAAATGAATAGGTGGTGCCTCATCATCTCTGGCAGAACTGGCTCCCAGTAGGGCTTTACCCTGATCCTGAGTTGCTGAAACCCTGAGCAGGCCTGTTAACAGACTCAGCAACCCTCTTCCTACTCAGTGAAGAAAAGGTTTACCTTTTGGGGATGTTGTGAGCCTCAGTGGAGAAATGCATGAGCCTTCCTTGCACTTCCAGGCCCACGTTAAATGCCAGCAGGAAATCCATGCCATTGGGTTTGGTGCCTGGAGGTAGCATCTGGGAAGCTGCCAGAAGAGCTGGCAGAACAGCCCCTGACGGGTGAGTAGCAGGGTGCCAGGTATCATCAAAGTCCATGGAGTGAGTCTGACGGAGAAATGGAGATCACAGAATCACAAGGTCATAGAGTTAGGTTGATGACAATTCTACCAAGTCCACTGCTAAACCGTGTCCCTAAATACTCTAGCACCACAGAGATAAGGACATGCTGGTGTGAGGGGCTGGAAGCTGAGGGAGCTCAGGGTCCTTGTCAATATTGCTGATGCTACATCTCTAACAACATCTACACAGTTACCACATGGTCCCCATGGCGGCTGTTTGGACCTTTTAAAAGCAGTGTGAGGACTATAGAGGAGCCCATGACTTCTTGTCCCTCATCACCCCTCCTGGTCACCAGGCTGCTTCCCACAATACTAACGAGCACCTCTGAAGGCACCACAAAGCAGAGCTTCTCCTGAGAGAGCCTCATCTTACCGCAACTCCATTGGTGAACGCCGCCAGTGTCGGGGAGAGCTTCATGCCTGGCTTGCCGTAGACAGAGCTCACGGCAACTGGAGAATACAGCTCCTGGGAAAGGGGGAGGAAATTCAGGTGAGGACTTTGCATGAAGCAGTGATCGTGTGATGCCACAACACCCCTTCTCTAGGGCAAGGCAAATGTGCCTATATCAGCCGTGGTGGTGGTGTCAGGGTGGGAACCACGAGGCTATGTGGTACCAGGGGGCTGTTCCTACCCGGCAGTACTGCAGAGCAATATCAAACACGGGCGTTGTGCTGCCCACCAGGCCAACCCCGATGCTGTCGAGGATCATCCTCTTGCTTCTGTGACAGACAGTCTTGGACAAGTGCTCGGGGCGAACTGCGTGGATGAAGGAGGCGAAGCTGCTGGTCACAGTCTCCTCTGGAGCACTCCTGGCCACCACTGCAGCAACAAGAGAGAGGGGAGGGGGTAAAGACACATGTGGACCATGTTCCAACAGCTCACAGGTCTTCAATCTTTGGTCTCGCTGAGTTTATGGAAGAGCAAAGGAAGCTGAAGAGTGGAGGATCTGCCCAGCATGTCCCTTGGGTCACATGGCTGCAGGCAGCCCGACTGATCTGGGAGGTGATGTTGAGCTTCCCTCCGCTGTCCCGGGCTATGGACCTCTCCCTGAGCATGCACTTTGGGCCCAGAGTCACCTCCTGTGGCTTCAGGCACTTGGTGGAGCCTAGGAGAGGAGCACCATTGTTCCAGGCTCCCTCTATAGGCAGTGGAGAGAAGCTCCTGGAGAGGGGATGGACATCTTCTCTGAGGGAAGGTGCTGTTTCTCCCTCATGGTCAGCACAAGGAGCACAAAGTGAGCAGGCTGGTGTAGATCCTGTCCCTCTCCAGAGGTTTTCATGGGTCCACAGCACATCCTGTCTCCTACCACCTTCATGTGCTATAAGGACAGCTCTGTGCACCTCCTGAGGTGGCTTCAAGTAGGTTCAGGGGAAGCTGTTTCCAGGCTCAGCCACAACCTCCACCCTGGGTTTCAAGCAGTCATCTGTTGGGGGAGATAACTACAAATTATTTCCCTTGGTTTGGAGAAAAGTCAGAGCCAGTGCCCTGCTGCGTTACCAGCAGTGCCCTGCTGGGAGCAGATTGCAGGAAAACTACGCTTGTTACAGCTTCCCTGACTTTTGGCAAGCAGGACTATACCCAAAACCTGGATTTATCCCCAAGTTTGGTCCTACAAGGCAACGAGGTGTCTTGACTCAGCCAGCAAAGCTCTTAAACCCTCTGCCCTTAGAAGGATGCTACTGCTTAAAGAAAAAAGACCTCCTTTGTGTGTGGGGTTTTTTTTTCTCACAGCTGAGCTCAGCTTATCAGAGGATTCATTCAGCCTGTGTTTCAGCAGGGGATGAAGTCAGAAGATCTCCTGAACTTGATGTTTGAAGGAGTTTTTCTTGTCTGTAAAAACACCTTTGCTGGTAGACAAGAAGCAAAACATTGAGGTTCCTAAAGCAGAACTGGTACCTGAAAGATAGAGCTGGGCAGACAGCACAAACACTTTTAGAGCTGGAAATCACTATTTCAAATTCTTTGGAGGTGTTAAAATTCTGTGGGGAAAAAAAAAAAAATCCACAAAATCCTTTCTAAAATTGAAATAATCCCTGGATTGTATTAATTTTTAGATTATTTTTTTCTGTTGTCATTTCCTGGGAAATCCAAAATTCTCCACAGTGACATAAAAGTCATAGAATTGTAATGATTATGGCACATTTTAGTTTATAATGCAACTCTGAGAGTGCACGTGAGGGTAGAAAACCCACAAAACTCAGCAGAGCGAATATTTGCATGAACATTGAATCAATCTAGATATAAATATATGTGTGTGTGTGTATGGGGGGGGTACACACATCCACATGCACACAAATAAACAGTGGCACTAATGTCCAAACGAAACTAAGCACATGAAGAAGTCAAGAGGAGTGAAGCAAGAGAACAAAAATACTTTGCTTCAACATCTTACAGGAAACCTCATCAAAAATCAGCAAGTACAGATGACACCCTGTTATTTTTTTAAGCAGAAAACATCCCAATTAAAAATAAAAAAGTGACCATTCCTAATTTCACTAGCTCGTATTCATTCTTAAATGTCATGCCGCCTGACTCACAGTTTGCTTGCCAACGTATTTGGACTCACCTAGAGCCTAGGAGCCTAAAAACTGCTTGTAAACACAGCTGAGAATGTCATCATTGCCGTGACTCACCGAGATGAAATTCACCCCTTGCAGAGGCTCCGTGAAATACATCGCTATAGGAATCTGGAGCACTCAGCACTTTGGAAAACAGCTGCTGACAAAAAACCCACGTCCTCTCTGGGAGCATCCTCGGTGTCCCACCATCAAAGGCACCCATGCCCCCAGAGAGGAGGAAACAGTGAAGTCAAACGAGATTGGAGAGGCTGGGGGAAAAAAAACTGGTGCCTGTAACAGTTTGATCACTTCCTTCCCCAACCAAGTGCTCTTTGCCACCTGGGTTGGCAGCGATATTTATTAACTCTTCAGTTGAAAGCATTTCATGACTCCGGTGGTTTTGTCCTGCTAAGGCAGCTGTGCTGCAGGACTTGATTAAAGAAATTACTCCATCTGAGACCAAATAGATCTTCATGGATCATTATTATCATCATTATCATCATCACCATTATCATCATCGTCACTATCATCGCTATTTCTCTTGCCCTCAAGAGTTCATTACGCCACATTCACTGCATTTACTACAATAATACCACGTTTTTAAATAAATTAATAGACAAAATTAATAGATCAAATGGCTACACAGCAAAGTTCTGCTGAATTTGTCTGAAGCAGAGAAGCTGTGGCCACGCAGAGCTGGAGAAGACAGCGCAGGGAGAACGAGCCGCGAGTCACTTCGAGCAATGCTAAGAGCAAGGTCGGATGTGTCATAGAATCATGGAATTATAGAATGTTTGTGGTTGGAAGGGACCTTTAAAGAAATATTGATGATCAGAGGAGTTAAGGAACTGAGGAACCCGACAACGGCTACAGTTTAAATATCTTACATTTAAGGTCAAAGAGAGAGAATTTGGAAAGTCTGGTCTCCAATCGGTTAAAGTTCCTGGTTCAGCGCAGGACTAGCGATCACCACTTTTACCACTTGTTACTTTTCTCCTTTATCTTTAGCAATCATCACCTAAGGACACGTGGTCTTCCAAGAATTCAAGCGGTTTATCTCAGTGTACTTAGCCCAGCACTTTCCATTTGTTTATTTTTTTTTTGTTTTAAGTAATAACGTGATTACTTTTGGGACAAGCATTGCCATTCTGCAGAGAGATACAAACCGTGAGCAGCAGTTTTGTGAACTTGCCGGGAGGTTGCCAAGAACTTCTGGGATTTCTAGGGTAGAGACAGAGAAAGAGAGTTTGTCACCGAAGCTGCCTGGACTTTTTCAGTGCCGTTTTACTGGTTGTGCCTCTCACATGGCATTGCAAGACGCTCACAGATCAAATGAGAGGATAAAATAGCTATGTATTTAAAGGAGGGGGAAAAAAAATAATTTTCCAATGCTGAGTCCAGCAGAGGTGCCAAGAATAGCCAGGGAAATAAAGCAGTACAGTAAATGGGGCAGCACAGCTTCTTCAGCCCTGCCTGCTGTGAGCAGGACCAGCCCAGAGTGGACACGAGGAGGTAAAAAGCACCCAGCACATCCCAACAACCCCCACCACGGCACCGTACAAAACACACCTGGGAGCAGGCATGGAAGGAACAGGTCAGTAACTACAAACAAAGTGTCTGTGAAAACCATCTGCTTTCGTTAGTATCGGGGCAGGTTCCCATCTAATGTCACAACAATTGTGACCAGTTGAGGAACCACCCGGAAAACACCATTCCCTCCTTAAAGTGCAAAAGGAAAGCTCCGAGATGGGTAGGTTTGGAAAATGCAATTGTAGTTACCTGGAAGGTTAAGTAGACCATGCTGGTGGCTGCTACCAGTGCTTAGTCCCCAGCTCTGCACTGCCCTGGGCGAGGGATGGGAGAGGTGGTGTCTGGAAGGTGCTTTGGTGCCCGGGTTTATATAGGCTTCTGAAAGGCAATTTGCTTTTTTGGTTTTTTTTTTGCAACTGAATTTCAAATGTGATGACATCAGCCCCTGGGGACTGAGAGGGTGGGGGGAATAGATGAGGAGGGGTGGCTTTTCTCTGCTGAACAGAAGGGAACCCCCTCCTCCCCACCCCTGGTTTCAGGAAATAAAAAAAAAAGATTTAGGACAATAACTGACAGAGTTCAAGGAAATTCCTCTCTCAAAAATGCCACAGGTGCCAATATGTGAAGCAACTGGCCCCAGGCTCCTCCTACGGAGGAGGACTATAAAACTGGTACTTACCAGGAAATGAGAGGGACAAGAGCATCCTCCCATTGAGCCGAAGTGTCACCAAACCAGGTAATCCAAGCTGCAGAGGTAGAAGCGTGGCATCGGTGGTTCGTTCTTTGGTGCTTTCCTTGAATCCATTCAGTGTGTTAGCATTTGGCTGAATGTTTTCATAGCTCTCCTCCTCCTAAACACTCAGCTCCGTGGCATTGCCTGCCGCATGCATGGAAGTGTTAGTGCAGATGTGAGCTCTGTAGCTTCCAGGAGGCATCGGGACCCTTTGTCCCCAAAGGAATGTTTGGGTTTGGGGGGAACACCACAGCTCTTTATCCAAGAGTGAAACCTGGGGAAGTTTAATATGCTGCATGTTATTTCGGACGGGGTAACAGCCCAGTGGGACACACTTTGCATTTTAAACCAGCCTGAATTGTCCTAAATATGAGGCAGATGTGGATCTGAGGGAACTCTGTGAGGTGCCTCGCCAGAGGAGGGGCAGGGCTGTGCTCTCTGTTCCAGCTGGGTAGCGCTGCTGTGCACCGTTAGTCTTGCTGCCTGCTTCTCCAGAAAGAAACGCATGTCGCTCTCTTAACGCGTTCGCCTGGACAGACGGGGTGCTCTGGCAGAGCCGTGTAAACATTGGTTAGCATTAATAAGGTGGGATGGAAAATGAATTGCAAAACACCACTGGGAAATAAGCGGGTGAAAAATGGAAGGTTTTGGTGTTTGTCTACATGTCCCATGGCATGCGGAGCCTCGCTCCAGCCTCCCGTGGAGGTGATGTCCACACACCAGCATATTCCTGTTAATGGTAGTGAGGGTGAGGATGGGCAGGCAGCAGATGTCCGTGCAGAGCAGATGCATGTGGTGATGCCTGCCAAGCGCAGGTGTGGCAGCAGCATGGGAAGGGGGTGCAGAAGGGAAAGACCTTTGCTGGAGGGGGTGAAGGGAAGTTAGAAGGTAACGCGAGCAAGGTGGTGAGCAAAGGAGAAGGTCTTCAGAAGCTGCAGCCCAGCTAGCACACTGGCCACATGGGCATGGCTCAGAGGTCACGCCGAGGGCAGAAGAGTCAGGATGGAGGGAGGACCTCACAAGCCAACTGTGCAAACCCCAGGCTGAAGAGCTCCAGGGGCAAGCAGGAAAGGGAAAGCAGGTGGAGGAGGTTGGGTGGGTGAAGGGTTGGCTTTGCCCTCTCCGCACGAGGGAAGGATCCGTGTGAGGGAAGGATCACCCCAGGCTACCCCATCCCTTCACCAGCTCTCTGAGAGGCCTGGCAGCACCTCAGGTGCCTCCTCACCTGGAAGTCTCCATCACAACATCTTCCATCCTCAGTTTCCCAGGCAGTGGCTGTGCTGGCTGGTACCCTCTGTGTACAGAGAGCTGCTGACCCCACAGTTTGGGTAGAAAGGGACCTCCTGGCAGCTCCTCTGTCCCTGTGATCTCTACCCAAAGAGCTGCTTTGCACTGGTCCCAGCAGAGGATGCCCAGCTTGCAGGCTTCAGAGCAAAGGAAAGACCCGGTGGGAGATGCCTCCTTGCTGTGGTAGCAATGGGGGCGTCATGTTGTCAGTTTTGTGTAGTGCAGGTGGAAGAACAGGTCCTTACAAAGTGCCAGAGGCAGCGGCTGTACAAAGAGACAGTGACAGCGTCGATGAGTGGTTTTACCCCAGGGACAAACAAAGCTTGGTCATGCTTTGACCAGAAACACCTCTGAGGGTTTCCATGCAGACACCTCATTTCTCCAGGTCCTGGCATCACTGGTGCTTTCACCCCTGAGAGAACAATGGGAGGGGGTTAATTATTCAATGTGTCCTTATGCTGAGTGAAACAGAGGAGGGGGGCAATGCACAAATGCTGAAATGGTCTTAGGACAGGGAGTGGGGGGAGGCTGTGGGTAGGTGGGAGCAGAGCAGGTCTGCAACTGGTTCCCCCCCCCCCCCAAGGGAAGCTCCTTCAGCCTCCTCCTTTTCCATACCTTGGTCTAAATCCTCTCACATCCTTTCCCTTTACATCTCCATAGCCCAATATGGTATATTCTGGTATTTCTTTTCCCTTCTTCTCAGATGTCCCATGAAGGGTTGAATTGCAAGCAGAGGGACATCCCTGTTGGTTGTCTCTACATCCTTCATGCTCCCAAGCTGTATGTCATAGGCTCTAAGTCCACTAGCATGGGTAGTTCTGCAGGAGAGCGCCCTGGCAAATTGAAAACCACTTCTGTGTGTGGAAAAACCACACCTGGCCAGCCCATCTTTCTCCACAAACCCCATCTCATCCTCCTTCAGAGACTGCCTCAAAACAGGGGCTTGCTGCAACAAGCCTAGAAAGCCACCGGCTGAGCTATTTCAGAGCAAAACATCTGGAGGAACCTAATATTGTGGCCCAACTCCAAGTATAACCATCTAAACCAAACCACTTATTTATAGCTCAATGTTATTAAAAAAACCCAAAACAAAACACAAACAAAAAAAACCCACACACACACAAAAAAAAACCCCCAAAAAACCCAAACAAAACCCTACAAACCAAAACCAAACCAAACCAAAACACCAAAAATCCCCAGACAACATTGTGGACTCCACGGGTACCTGCTCAGCTCTTCCTAAGTTACTCATTTCTTAGGTCCTCCTTCAGATCAGTGGTTTATACAGAGATTTGACATTAAGAGTGTTCCTCCTGCAGAACCATGATGTGGTGCATCTCTCTGAACCAAAAAAATAATCACCTAACCCTTGGCACTAACCAAATAATTGAATTAATTAATTGTCCCCTCCCACAAAGTTCACTTGAAAGTTCTTACCCTTTCCATATTTCATGAGAGTTTTGAGTTGCTGAATCAGTTCTCAGCTGTTAGGAGCCAATTTGTCCTTTGTTCTTCATTTGTGTGGAAATTACATCCTTTAGAAGAAATAGGGAGGAGGAAAACACTGGGGGGGTGGGGGGTGGGAGGCGTGGAGGGTTAGTGGAACAAAAAAGTCCAGAAGGCATTGACATTGGATATACATCTGCCTAGGAATACTGTGTGTTTAAGAGCAGACACTGGGATTTAGGTTCATTAATATTCACAAAACTGTCTCTTTTTGGGTGGTGCTCCTTCACTCCGCCTCACTTCCCCTACCACCGGCAGTGCCACATGCTCTCCTCTCTGCCCAAAAGGCTTTTTTGGAATGGCTGAGAACAGAATACATCACTTTCTCCTTTTTCCAGCTCCTTTAGGTCATAACTCATCCTAAAAATAACAAAACAACAAGAACATTGCTGGTTTATTTTCATCTTTGTTCCCTAACAAAAAAAAAACCTCCAGAGAGCAAACTCCTGCTCGTGGTACCCAGGAGCGCAGAGGAATGGAAATGTGGGGGCTGCCTGCAAATAGACGAGTTAATGGCAGAAATATGAAGGGTTTGAAAATAGACTATTTAGTCACTTGGGTTTCAAGAAAGGGATGGGAGCTGGAAAATTCCATCTGGAAGGGAGACTGTGTATGTGCGCGTCGTGCCTGACTGTTTGTCTCTAACAGTGGATAAGAAATGTCCTGGAATGGCTCAAAAATACCTTGTGGGTTTCGTCTGAATGTTTGTTCGTTTGTGTTGGGCTATTCATTCCTCTCCATCTCCAGCGGCCTGGAGAAGAGGGGTCAGGAACCATCACCACCACCTGCAGCGCTTTGAGGCACCTAAACATGTTTTTGCCAGAAATCCTCATAGCCTAAATAGGTTGTGTGTGTTTTTTCTGGATAGGACTCTGGAAAGTAGGCACCTAAAGTTCTGCTTTGAATTGAGCCTTTGTCTGGAGCCACGAGTGGGGAGGTGCTATGGAAACACCTGAGCCTGTCACCAGTTTCTCCCGCCTCGGAGCAGGGGCACGGCTCTGAAGGTTGGCTGAGCTCCCGAGCCAAGGCAGCACTGGTCTAGACGCCGACAAGGTTGTGGGGGCGACTGCCGACGCTCTTGTTTTGTCTGGAAGGGCCATGGCGAGCGCGGCGGGTTTCGCGGCCGTCTTCTACAGCGAGCCGGCGGTGCTGGGGCTCCTCGCGAACGTGGTCAGCGCCTTCCTCCTCTGCCTGCAGAACTTCACCGTGGTGCACACCGGCCTCAGGCCACAGGGAGCAGAGGACATCCTCGCAGGTGGGTGGTGCTGCTCGTGGGGGACGCCAGGGATGCTGGTCAGAAGTGAACTCTCCCCACCTGGAAATTTGCCCCACCAGTGTCAGGCAGGATGGACTCTTGGAGAGTCATACGCCAGGCCTGTGGACAGCATTGGTGGGATAGGTGGGGACACGTGGGCTTTTGCCAATGTACAGAAGGTCTGTGTGCTCCTGAGGATGGCTGCTCCTCCATCCCTAACAACTCCACCAGCAATCGGGTCCAAACCTTCCCTGTGACATCCCCCTACCTTCATAGGTCCAAACCACTCCCAGACCTGCTCACCATACCAAGCACATCAAGGGGCTCAGTGGCTGCACACCAAGGCTCAGCATAGAAACTTGTCGTAAAGGCAGGAAGAGAGGGGAAGACAGAGGCCAGAGGGCTGGTCACAGGAAGGCTGTGGGACCCAAGGTTCCTCAGAGCTTGGGGACGCAACACTGCTTCCTGCAGTTGAAGCCTTTTTGTGGCTTGCTTCCTACATGACCTCTTCATGTGTCCTCTCAGGTGTCCACCTCATCCTGATTGGAGGTTTTGTCCAGATACTGGCAGGATTTCTTGCGTTCCGGAAGTATGACCACCTTGGAGGGGCAGCTTTTCTCACCTTCTCTGCTCTGTGGAGCAGCTACGGGGCTACACGCATCATCGTGGCTGCTTACCCCTCCTTGCCAAACACAACGGTGCCCTCAGAGAATGCCAGCCACCTCCTGCCCATGGGCACGGCCCACCTCTCTGCCAGCCAAAGCGCGGTGGCCGGGCTGGTGGCCTACATTTCCATCTCCTTTATCCTCTCCTTCTGCTCAGCCACAGTGAACTACATCATGCCCTTCATCTTTGGGGCCATCGCACTCGCCCTGGTCTTTGAAGCAGTGGCATTGTTTGGCCAGTGGGCCCTGGTGGTGTCAGGCATCATTGAGGTTGTCATTGTCATGTGCGGGTTGTACGGAGCAGTGGCTCTTCTCTTCAAGGGCATCACACAACGGTACGTCCTTCCAGGCTTTGGGAATCCTCTCTTCAACATCTTGCTGCTGGGGTCAGCACAGAAGAGCTCTTCCAAGGCCATCGGGGAAGAAAAGAAAAAGAACACCAAGTATGCCGAGCCAATGGCCCTCGGCAACATCTGCGACACCGTCGCTGCCTTTTTGTTTACCTTTTACTTCTTTGGGTACATGAAGACCTTCTTTGTCGGAGCAGCATGGATATCCATCATCTCCAGCTGCCAGCTGATGTCCAGCTTCTACAGTTATCTGAGAGGCGACGTCTACTACACTACCAAGTTTGGCATCCACAGCCTCTACTGGCTGGTGATGTCTTGGGAAGAGTTTACACTCACCACCTTCCTTGGGCTCTCCAAGGCTCAGGAGAGCAGGCTGGGAATGCTTGGAGGGTGGTTCTTCCTGGCTATTGCCTGCATGCTCTTTCTGATGTCAACCCACAAAGATACCCTGGAGATGCTGCAAAATGCCTCATTCATCATCCTCACCACTGCCTCCATCCATCAGATCCCGATGTCTGGTGCCTCCTTGTTCCTCGGGGTTGCCTGCAGCCTTTGCACCGCCCTCTCAATGTATGCCACTTTTGCCAGCCTGATCAACTCCATCGGGGAGAAGGCTTTGATCCCAGTTGGGGTCCAGGCTATGTCTAGCTCAGCTCTTCAAACCACGCTGATGGCTGCCAAAAGCTTCTTCACAAAGTCCAAGAACTTCCCAAGCGGCACCAGTGCTGAAGTGCCAGATGCCTTGTTCTACATCTGCAACGGCCTGGCTGCCACCTCTGCCATCCAGGGCAGTCTCAGCAACACCAGCAGACAGCAGCTCTCCATACCCTCTGTGCTCATCCCAGGGGCCATAATGCAGCTGTATGTCTGCAGGATCCAGGTTCAAGGAGGGCGAAGGTTTGGAGGCACCCTTCCATTTTGCTACTCTGCCTTCTGGGGAGCGTGGACCTGGCTTCGGTTGGCAGGTAACGTGAGGTCTGTTTTGCTACTCAAAAAAAAAAAAAAAAGGGGTGTTCTTAGGAGCTTTCAGATCACCTTATCCAACAGAATTCCTTCTCCCAGGAGATTCAGTGACACTGGGTTTACCAATATTCCTCCTTATAAATAGATAACAACCAAACATCCCAGCTCATACTCACGTGGTTGCCATCGCTGCACTCACCTGGTACCCTCACAGCTCCAAGACTTGTGTCCTGAACTCCAACAGAGGTCAAGATTTCCTTGCTAAATTTTTGTGAGACAGCACAGTCTGTCTCCAGGCTGTTTGCTCAGAGCAACAGCTCAGGAGATGCTTTTCAGGCAGCAGAAGACTCCAGTTTCTGGACCTATCCTTCAAAAGCGTAGAGAAATTAATCTTAGTCAGTCACAGCTATGAAAGAAAAACTCAGAATCTCCCTTCCTGGGCTTTAAAAAGCCTTATTTAGCTCCAGGTGGGCAGCATGTTCCTCCAGCCTCCATGCCAGGTCCTAGTAAAATGAGCACCTGGGAGGGAAATTAAAGCTGTTGCTTAAGAAGCTATTAATTTTTTCAGCCAGAGCCTGTTTATTACGAGCTGGAGTTAAAATCATCAGCTTTTTTGGACACCAGTTCCTCAGAATGCTTTGCGTTGCAGAAGCAACAGGTTTTGATGTGGTAAATCTTCTTTATAAGAGGCCACCACCAGTTAGCTTGAGCTGTAGTCATTCCAGCTGCAGATACGTCATTTTTCTGTTGCACTGCCCTTCGTGGTTTGCTCACAACCAAATCTGCTGGTCCTATTTCAGGCCACTTGGTGAACATCGGTGTGGGGAACGAAGAAGGATTCACTGCTGGTTCTATTGCCTTTTTGGTGCTCAATGCTTTTTTAATTATCTTAGGTAAGTGATTGTTTATTGAGGGGTAATTGGAGTCAGATCATTAATGGCATCTGTGGTCACTCTGTGGTGGAGATGTACAAGTGAGGGTGTCTCGGCTTGCTCTGTCAAGATTAAGCAAGAACTGAAATGTTTTGCCTGTAACAGAAGCTGAGCTGGGCTTAGAAGAAGCAGTCACAAGGGAACGGAAGAACATTTCAAAGAAAATAAAAGGTTCAAATGAGGTGAAAGTGTTAGCCAGACTGGGCCGCTGGCAGCTCTCCACAGCCACCCTCCAGCCCAGCTGCTGTAAATCAGAACCTTCTTGGCTGCCCGAGAAGTGTTTTCCATGTGAGCGGGATGTACTGGCAGATGAAGGGCTTGGCATCTCATCTCTTGAAAGCTGGGGGCTGAACAAACCCTGGCCCTACCACTCTGTTCCTCTGTGGACAGGGAAGGCAGATCAAGGGCTGCCCAGTTTAATCAGATAAGATTGAGTTGACTTGGGAACTCTTCTGCTGTTTCACGTGTATTTTTATAGGCTGTTCTCTGATGTGAGTCCCTCTTGGTTTTATTTCTTTTCACAGCTTCCTCATTTAACATGGTGCTTCTCTCCATGACCCTTGCAATGGAGCTCTTGACCATTTGTTTTCTGCTTTTCACCTTGGAGGACCTCCCTTTGCCGTTTGAAGGTGAGTCTTAGAAGAACTTGGTTCTCAAACCTTCACCCATAGAGCAGGACTGTGTCTCCTGTCCCTAGAAGAATGGGGGGTGTACAAGCTACAGTCTCTGAGCCTTTCAGCTTTATGATTAGAGGAGGAAACCGTCCCTTGTATCATCCCCTGGTCCTTGAGCTTTCTAATATACACTTAGGTGTGGGCAATAGTGCTGAACCTCTGGAGGTTCCGTACAGCCCTACTTTCTAGTAGCTGTTCAGTGAGGTTTGGGATGAACTAAAGGTGCCACCGGTGTGATTGGCTGTTGTGTTGAACCTTTGGCTCTGTAGCACGAGACTTTTATTTGTAATTGCATGGAGTGTTTTAGGAGGATGCCTTGTAGAAGCTTTTCCACCAAAAAAAAAAGCCGTATGGCCAAAGGTGCACAGGTAGGCAAGCCTGGAAATGCCTTGGATTTCTAGACCCACAAATGTACTGGACAGCAAATGTTGCATGACAGGATGGACTGGAGTAAGCTTTCAATGCTGGGAAGCCACAAGATGTGGAAGAAATTAAAGCTTTGTCATCACCCTTCCTGCCTTTGGCTCTCTGGGCTTGTTTGTTTGTTTTTTTCCAGTTGTGATGCTCAGCATCTTCAGCATCATCTGCTTCTATGGAGCAACAGCATCACTTGCAAACAGCATGTTTGGGAAGGATCTCATGATGATGGGACCCCCTCTGTTCACAGTAAGAGATTTGTTGCATGCTGGTGTAGGTTCCCTGGTCAGGAGGGACATCCTGGGCTCCTTGGTCTTACCTACAGGAGTTCAGATTTCCAGTGAACATCCTTCCTTTGAATTGCTTTGTGCCGCTCAAAATCACAGTCAGAGGATTTCTGTAGGAAGCTAAGAGCTGAAAAAAAGCTCTCCTCCATTATGAGTGACACGTATGGAAACTTGGAGAAAGGGCAGCTCCAAAATGCTGACTCCGTGGTCCTGTGGAATCGTCCATCTCCAGTCCAAGATCTGCTGACAGACTGAAGTTTTAAAGGCCATAACCTTGGGGCCAAGGGAGTTAAAAGTTTCCCAGACTGGGCAGCAAGAGCTCCCCACTGTCTCTGTGAACTTTAAGATCCTTCTGCTGTCTTCTATGTCTGACCAAGGCAGTTCCAGCTAACTGGGTTGGATAGCTCTGACAGCTCTAGTTCCTGCTGCAGAGGAGTGTTGTCATTAAATCAGCATTTCTAACCATGGAGACTCACGAGAAAGCCCTTGAAAATTGATCTTACTCCAGTTCCTCTGGATTTAGGAGTCCCTAGCAGTTCCCTTAGGTCATTTTGGAGAGCAGTTATTGCTCCAGGAAGCATAGCGTGGGGTGGGATTCATCTCCTGAACTTTTAGGCAGGAGCAGTTCAAATGTCCACACCTGGGCTTGTGTCTTTGACTTTATTACTGGGACAGAACTATTCACTTCTGCCTTGGAAATTATCTCACCTACTTTAGGCGAGGCATCCCTAGAAATGCTGCCTTTGGGCTATCAAGGGAGCATGGCACAGTGAGATACCTCCATTTGGGTGGACTGAATCCCACCTTGTGTGTTTCATATGTTTGCTTATTCCCATCATAATGGGTTTGTTGCTGCCTGTTTATTGACAGGCCGAGAGCTCCAAGAAGGACACCAAAGATCCTCCACCCTGCATCTGCCCCAAGTCCCACTGTACGAGTGGCCTGAGGACCATCGCCGACTTGCTGAACACAGGGGCGGTGTGTGGGGTCCCAACAGACACCGTGTATGCTTTGGCAGCCTCCTGCAAACACCCTCAAGCCATCGAGAAGGTCTACAGGATCAAGGTGTGAATACCAGGCTGTCCTCTTGTGACTTGGATCCTGCTTGTGTCCTATAGATGAGTTAGGTACAGAAGCAGGAATGGGAACCCCTCGTCTCCAGTTGTCCTAAGACTTAGAATTTGACCATGGGTAGAGTTTCTGAGCAGCCGCATCATGGGCTGCCCAGAGAGGTTGTGGAGTCTTCTTCTCTGGAGAGATTCCCAACCCGCCTGGACCCTGCGCTGCTGGGCCCCCTGCTCTGGGTGACCCTGCTGGCTGGAGCAGGGGGGTGGCCCCAGATCATCTCCAGAGGGCCCTTCCCACCCCCATCACACTGGGATTTGGTGATTTTTCTGAGCTGAGCAGCCTGGGGTAAAGCACCCTCTGCTCTGGGCGTGGGGCCCAAGGCATCAGACAGCTATGTCCTGCCTCACTGGGGCGGTGCAAAGCACAAACCCAAACTGGAACAGCCCTGACACTTGTCACGAGTGGGTCCAAAGCTGCGTTTGTCCTCTCTGTCTTACGAAGTGCTGAATCAGGACCCCAGGTCTAAAATTCCCCAGACTTTTGGAGACATTCAGTGCTGGAATCAGACCCAAAGTTTTTACCTTCCACACAACTTCTGCAGCCTGGCCCTGTCTGTTCTCCATGAGGCAATTTCCTGGCTAGCCTGGAGAAATAAGCATAACAGACTATCTCAGCTGGCACTCGCTGCGAACACCAGCAACAAAGGCAGCCTTTTCTGTCCAGCCCCGGTGCCAGCGCTAACCTTCCCTGCCGATGAGATAATATAAACAGAATGTAAATACATGCCCAGTTCCTGAGTCATTTGGCCACGCTGAAACTGATGTCACTTGAGGACTGAAATGACACCGCTTTGCGAGCTCGTTTTATTTTCCGTCCGTAGCGCTGCTCATTTCACAGCGAGCACTGTAAAGTGACGAAGTGGTCGTGTGGGTGTTGGTTGCCAGGGGGTGAGGTTCTCCATCCGTTATCCTGCTGTGAATTGGTGGGTTTGACCAGAAGAAGATCAGGCCCCCTCCGTGTACGAGATGCTTAAAGGCAGTGATAACGAGCAGAGCGTCAACGTCCCTCAGCCGGCCGTCTCTAAAGCAGGGGATTTGGGTGCATCCCACCAAGGTCCCAAGCGCAGACTCCTGTTCCCTCCATGGCATCAATCACAACACGCAGTCCCCTCCTGGGCTCAGCCTGTTGTGCAGAGATAGCTTCTTGCTTGCTTGGAGCTCCTGGTTCCTGGGAAGCACACGGACCAGGATTCCAGAGGGCTTTGATCTTCTCAGCACAAATGCTCTCTCTTCATCTATTTCTTCCCTTCCTCTCCTTCTGGTTTTTGCAGGACAGGCCTCAAGAGAAGCCCATCTGCATCTTTATTTCCAACCTGGACCAGTTGCGAGCAGCTGCTCCCCCCATCAGCCCTCTGCTGTGGGAATTCATGGAAAACGTTTACCCTGGTGGGATCGGCTGCATTATCAAGAAAGGAGAGTGGCTGAAGAAGTTAGGTGAGATGAACAGGACAGCCCTTCTCTGCCTCTTTCAGGGCTTCAGCACAGCAGGTCTGCAATCCACACACGCTTCTGGATGTCAGAGGGGGGAGATTCTGTTCCGTTTATCCTGAGAAGTCATCTCTGGAGCTGTTGGTACAGGTTTAGGAGAGGGGGTTAATGAGCTGGAGTGACTCATTAGTGGTGTGAGCCAGCGGGACGATGTCTCTAACCCAGTCAGACTCGAAGGAAGGGAGGCTCAGCAGCCTGGGAGGGTCACCTCTTTCAAGGCTGTAGCTGTTAGCTGGGAATGAGCAACCCCTGGGTGGAGCATCCAAGACAGAGGAGAGGTCCCAGGGGTGGGGTGACAGGGTTGCCATGGGCCTCTCTTCTCATTGCCTCTTCCTTCCTACCATATGGACAAAGTCAAAACATGGTGAGCGGCAGCATGATTCACACTCAGACCTGGGAATGAAAGACTGAAGAAGAAACATCAGGAGCTGTGTGTGTTCGCCAGGCAGAGGGTGAGAGGGTAGGCAGTGATCACCGGAAGGCAGACTCGGTGATACTGGTGGATCCTACATCCACCCAAACGGCTGTGCTGATCCCCAGCCATTTATCCTGCAGTGTGTCTCAGAAATTTACGGCTGCTCTCACGGATTTCTGATCGAGCAACTTTTCCAAAACTATACAAAGAGACTCACAATTTTGTTTGGGGTGCAGAGTAGGGTCTCTTGGAAGGAAGCAGGAGGTCTTCACCCGATGCCATGACAGATATCATGCCACTCTTGCCTCCACCTACATCCTCTGTCTGCCTTTCCAGGGGTTGGAGCAGGCTACAGCCGAGTGGGAACTCAAGACAGTATCATGATCAGAGTGCCCGACCTGACTGTCCTGGTGCACCTCATCGACATGACGGGACCCTTGGCAATCACATCCGCTAATCCCAGCGGAGAGGTTGACAGCACACACCATGACATGGTCATCTCGTGAGTACCCTCTTCGCTGATGTTCCTGCCACAGTGCAAACCACCTGCCAGGGTGGGTGGGCAGCAGGTTTCAGTCCACAGACCACGATTTGATGCCCTGCAGCGAGGGGATCTTCAGGACAATGTAACATGAAGTCGTGTTGTTGAGTTCAGTTTTTTTTTCCCTCCAGGCGTCTTGGCCATAAACTGGAGGGTGTTCTCTGTGATGGAGAATCTGATGAGGTGGTGGCATCCACTGTGGTCAACTGCACAAAGATTGATGAAAGTGAGTGAAAGAACCACCCTTTCTATGTCAGCAGTTGCATTTTCCTGGGATGTTTCCATTCCTCCCAATAGTATCAATCTGGCAGCACAGTGTGCTCCAAGAGTAACAGTTCTGGAGTGCTGGGACCTTTGCAAACATGTTGATGAAGAGAAACAAACAAAAGATGTCCTTGGAGGACCTCTGTGTTGACAGAGAACAAGGCAGTGAGGAGAAACATGGTTGTGCAAGAAACATTTGCCTTATAAGAGCAAAAAATGCTTCAAGTGAGAGGGTGGGTGCTTCTGAAAGGAAGGGTGTATGCTCCTTGTCGACCACCAGAATGAAGGTGTTACAAGAGTTTGTCCACAATGATGTAACAGCACCAGCTGGGGTGTCATTAATTGGATCTGGGTTGTCATCTCAGTGGAAAACTAAACTCTTGAGCAAAGTGTGGGGTTGGTGTTGGTAGGTATTTCAGATTTCTGATTCTTTTGCTACACAACTTCATTATTTGGATGTCCTTAGTATTTGGGTGGTTTTGCTGACCCAAGATGTTCCTTTATATCTCCATCCCTTTCTTTCATCCTTTGGGGATTGCCCTGACTTTCTCCTTTCTCCTCCGCCAAGGTGGCATCACCATCGTGAGAGAAGGCTGCATACCAGCAGTCAAGGTGATGCAGATATTTGAAAGCGTGAAGAGCAGAGCGGTCTGAAACCCAAGGAAGCTTCCCCTGAGCAAAGGAGCAGTGTCTGACCTCACCGAGAGACATGAGGCACCCCGTGCCCCACTGGAGCACGTGGTCTCGTGAAAGCCATACCTTCTCTAATCTAAGCCTTGGGAAACAGCAGCGCTTCCCCACTCGGTGTCTCTCCTGGGAGCTTTCTGTGGCTATTTATTGTTTATCTCCAGTAAGTGCCCAAAACCACCGGGAGACCTGCCCATGGAGTGCCAGCAGGACCAGGAGCTGATGCTTCGCTGCAGGAATTCCAAGAGCGCCTGCGTTTCCAAAACACCTTGAACTGTGAATGTCACGCCGGCTTGTACATCCCCTTCCACAACACTCAAATCTGGGTATTTCCAACCGCTCAAACCCACTAAATAAATCCTCTTTTTGGAACGTAAGGGAAAGGCTTTGAGTTTCATTTGATTTCCACCATGCTATTCATCCTCCAAAAGTTGGAAGGCTCCATGGCCAGACACCAGAGGAAGGAATAAATATTGGAAGGCACAATTCTGCCAGAGGTTTACAGCAGGTAACCTCCCCCCCACCTCTCTTCCCCGTGTCCTCCTCTGGCATCTTCACAGCTGTTCTCTGCTTGGACCAGGTGAACCCCAGGTGGTCTCGGGGCACTCGGGTCCTCACAACATGCAGAGGTTGATGGGTCCATGGCCAAGCTGGGAGCTACAGAAGCTCTGGTGGTTCCCCCAGCTGCTCTGCCCTCCATCCCCACACTGGTCCCCAAGCACGTGGACCTGCTTTACAGGGTGGGGAGGGAGTTTTCTGCCAAGAGCAGAGAACAGAACTTTCCTCGCCCCCAAAGTAAATAAGACCGGCGAGGGGGGGGGGAGTCAGGGATGAGGGAAATTTACTGTTAATAAAGACAAACCTCAACCAAGGAAACAATGAGCTAGGGACCGAAGGCAAGAGACTGGCTTCCAAACACTGAGATGTGCATCGCAGATTTGGAGGGTTTCTGTAATGTTTTTTCCTGTCCTGGAGGCAGCGTCCAAGGGGCAGATCTCTGCCAGTTCCCTACAGTTGTTCCTTCTCCTCCCTGGGCAGGGAGGTTGCTCCCAGTACCACCTCCCACCACCCAAGGAACAAGCCCCTTCCCTTCTCTCTTATCATCCTTTTGGGGCATCCGGTGAATTTCTCCCTCAGGCCACATCTGCGAGCAGGAGCTCGCTCCCTCCCCACCCACCCGACACCGCTCGGGGACCTGAGCAGCCAAACCCGGGAGCTTTTTGGGGCTGGATTCCTCCCCCGCTTCCTTACTAACATGTAAACAGTAAGTCCAGTTTTAACCGTGCGCCGCTTGCTTTGGCGCTGGGTTTGTTGTCCACCGGATGCTCGGCGAGCTGCAGCCGGCTTGCTCTGCAGCCTGCGCTCCGCAACAGCAGCGTCGGGGGCCGGCTGTCCTTTCACTCCCGCAGCTCCCCAAACTCCCGACGGCCAACCCTGGGCGGCAGCTCCTCGGGGCCGAGCGCAGGGTCCCCTTCGCCCCGCAGCCGCCTGACCCCGCACACACAGCCGCTTCCAGGGGGGGAGGGCAGCCCGGCTTTTCCCAGCCTCCTGCGGTCTCCCGGCCCGTGCGGGTGTCTGTGAGCGGAGCCAAGTCCCGCTCTCCGCCCTGCGCGCTCCCGACGGCGGCTGAGCGAGCCCCCCGCGCACACCGGACCCTTCTCTTCGCGCACAAGCGCCCGTTCAGCCCCGCCGAGCCGTCGGCCGGTTTGTGTGTCCGTATATATGACCAGTTTACGTGTCGGCAGCCCCTGGTCCTCCCCAGAGGTTAAAACCGGCTTCTTCCTCTTGCCGTCGGCTGGCAGCGCGTCCCTGTCACCTCCGCTAAGTGCCCTCCCTCCTCCCTCGCTGCCTGCAGAGCAGAGCAGAGCAGAGCAGAGCAGAGCAGAGGAACCCCCCCTGGTCTTCACCAGCTGGGCACCCCCGAGATAAAATGTGAGCCAGGAGGGCTCTGCCTTGATGCTCTTCCACGCAGGCAAGGAGCAGAACCTCTGAGCCACCCCTTCTCCCCAGGGCAGAGTTCTCCCTGATTTCTGGACCAGGTGTCCCCCTTGTTGTCATGTGCTGAGCCCTTGTCCTCTGCAGGTCACTGCACAGCTCCCAGCATGGATCAGACTCAGCGTTGGTACTGGGACTGGTGCTGTTTAATGTATTTGTTTGTGACAGGGATCAAGGGCACCCTCAACAAGTTTGCTGATGACACCAAGCTGAGTGGTGCAGTTGACATGCTGGACAGAAGGGATCCATCTGAAGGGACCTTCAGAGGCTTGAGAGGTGGGACTGTGTGGACCTCATGAAGTTCAACAAGGCCAAGGTCCTGCTTGGGACGTCAGAGCAACCCCCAGTACCAGCCCAGGCTGGGGGTGAAGGGACTGAGACCAGCCTTGTGGAGAAGGACTTGGGGGTGCTGGGGGGAGCAGCTGGAGCACAGCACCAGTGGCACCCTGGGCTGCATCCCGGCAGTGTGGGCAGCAGGGGAGGGGGGGATCCTGCCCCTCTGCTCCCAGGGCTCTGATCTGGGGAGACCCCCCTGCAG
>JANHGN010017324.1:0-18362 GCA_024605025.1 Megaceryle maxima
AGAAAAGAGGAAAAAAGGAAAAAAAGGAAAAAAGAAGAAAAGGAAAAAGAGAGAAAGCAAGGAAGGAAGGAAGGAAGGAAGGAAGGAAGGAAGGAAGGAAGGAAGGAAGGAAGGATAAAATATGCGAGAGAAAAGCAGAAGTGTCAGAGGACTTTGGAGATGAGCCAGACATGAAAGCGTGGAAGGGGGCTGGGAGTAAGGGAGATAGCTTTTATTTAAGTAATTAAAAATTGGAAAGGTTAAAAAAAAAAAAGGAAAAAAAAAGAAAAAAAAAGGTGACTGGCCAAGTTTCAATGAATTATTTTAAGTCCACTATCACATTTAGGTGATTCAAATAATCACAGTTCCTTGCTCTGGTTCCCAGATTGCTCCCTGTAACTGCAGACTGATCCATTCAGAGGGTTGTTTTTTATTCTCCAGATATCAAATTTGTAGTAAACAAAAAAACCTTTTGCATAGTAAGGGCTATTTAATTGCAACATATCAGTAACAGATAAGCGCCTACGCAGAGATTACCATGCTCAAAACATTGTGGAAGCATTAACTAATTGTGTTATGTATTATTACCTTCATTGTGTACATGAGGACATTGGGCAAAGAGAGGAAGTACCACACCCAAGATGACAAAGTTCGAAGGGTTCATAAGCCTTTTGACCCTACTACTTCTGCATTTTACAGATCTATTTACTGAAAATGCGGAACATTTCTGTTTATGAAAGATGAGGATTAATAATTTACCTGGGACATTAGGCCCTTTGTACCTGGTGCACAGTAGCACGCGTTGTAAGTGTTTGAACTTTTTACAGAGAAGTGACAAAGTTTAAATCGGCACGCGATGCCTCAGGCCACACCAGAGACATGCATGACCTCCAACTGGTAAATGTATGTATTTGCAGGGAGATGTTAGAGATAGAAAACTTCAGTTAAGTGTGTTTCCTGTCCCATGGAGAAATGGTGGTTGCATGTGAAGTCACTCGCTGATCTGTACTGTGTTAGGTTTAGCATTGCTTGTCTCTAGATAAAGAGAATTATGAGTTTAAACATCCAGCATCCTTCTACTTTCTTCTTTGTTCTTTTTACTGAAATAAAATTGGTATCCATACAGATACAAATAACAGTATCTATTTGTAGCTATCTGTGTTAAACGTACACTTGCATTGTGCATCAACTGTATTGAAACAAACTGCTTTACCTCATTACCACAGGCTTTTCTGTCAGTAAATGGTAGCTTAGATCAAAAGGATTGTGTTCTGTTTTCTAATTCATCTGCTTTGTTCAGACATTTGCTTTCCTGAAGTCTTAAAGGACTTCAATGGGGTAAATAATTTGTGTATTATTCACTCTTCAAGATGCCAATACATTCTAGTCAAACAAGGCCTTGATATATTTGTGCATATATATTTGTGTGTGTATATACATTCCAAATAATATTATTTTGGTGACTGCCTAACAAGTGATTCCAAAGAGAACACATCTATTATGGAAGGAAAAACCAAAGAATTTTCTTCAACGTCTGCTTTCCTCATCATATTAAAAGCCTGATTTCTCCAAATGTTTAGCTCCTTCTCTTCAGAAATTTCAGTTACCTACAACCTGGAGATTGCCACCTCACCTGAACTCACCTGCTCCAAACCTGTTTGATGTCACTCTTAAGTCCTAGGTGCTTTCCAAAATCAATAGCTTTTATTAGACCTTTTTGCATGGCTATGTTCCGTGACCTCTAAATACTAAAGAACAGATGCTACAGACATGTCTTTTTATATTGCATGTCGGTATTTTCATCAGGCTCACTCTTCCTCTATCTTCTTTGTAATTTTTTTTTCTCTGTTTTTTTCTTAGAGTAGGAAACAGATTTGAATGCTGACCTCATGTTTTGTAACTGCTAGTAAACCAGAATTGGAAAGTTGCTGGATCTATTTTGTGATGAGTCCAATAGTATGATGTTGATATTTCATCAATAACAATAAATCATATAATTATTTATGCATCCACAAAATGCTATTCCAAAGACATTTCTTAACAGGATAACTTATGTAATGAAATTTCTGAAAACAATCCCATATTTAATCAGTCCCACATGAATCATGACATCTTGACCACCATCTCATGTTTTGTATACACACACACTCATATACACACATATATATTAAAAAGCTTCTTGATAGTCTATGTTCTTCTCACAGTCTCAGTTCCTGGAATTGAAGGACTTCACAGGTATTTTGACTTTCATTTCTGACACAAAGTTGCAAAGGAAGGTGCCATGACCAAAGTATTTTCTATGACTTTTAGAATCCCTAAACCAACACAAAATGAAATCAAATAGCATCTCTGAGTTCTTTCTTTTCTTAGACACCCAGTGCATGAGACAGTCATATGATTTAGCACCCTGACTTAACACTATGGCCTGTTTGGGGCCAGCTATGCAGTGGTGGAACTACTGCTAAGCCTGAAGTTAAGTATGCTTTATTATTTTTTATATGCTTTAGTATTTTTTAGGTTTCTGTCTCTACACATATCTGTAGATGGTAAACTGCACTTGGGAACAAGCAGCTGTGCTGAACTCTGGCTATCCTTAGGGAAATAGCTTCATTTTCCCTTCTACACCTATTTTTCACAGATGGACAGACAGACAGACAGCTGCAATGTGCCTGTATACTGGAGGGAAAGCTTGGGTTTTCTTACTGTCACAGGGATGAAGAGCCAGAGGAAACCCTTGAAAAGCAAGGCCTTTTTCCACTAACCATGTTGGGAAGAGGGAAGAAGGCAATGAGTGCTAGTGATGCTGCTGACAGCCACCCCATGCAGCAGCAGCTACTGTGCTGCACATCCTTTTCTGTCTCAGCAGCAACAAAGCGGAAGACTCAGATGGGCAGAGGAGGGAGATGAGTAGTTAAGGGTAAAACAAATGTTTCTTGTCTCCATCAGCGTAGGCAGGCTTGAATACACTTGGAATTTGCTTTCTTGAATGAGCATATGCCTCTGGCAGAAGCACAGATGGGGAATGAGGAAACTTTTTTTTATTACCTGCTACTCTGCACAGACACAGCCCAGATGTGACTGGCTAAGGCACAGACAGAGGAGTATGTGACACATCAGTGCTGATACTAAGGGTGTTACAGGAAAGCAAGGCATCTTGGCTTACTGGTTTTCCTTAGTAAACCTGGGATTCTGATTTAACAATTCTGTTAATGGTTGCATCAGGTGGGGAACTTTAGACATCTGCATTGTCAACATCTGTACCCAAGATACACAATGTAGGCTTCTATGCAATGAAATGCAGTGAAATGTGTGGGCATCCCTAGGCCACAGTTCCTCTCAGCAGATACTGATATCTGTGGTCTGATGAGTTGCATCCAAAATGCCCTTTTACCATCTGGTACTTACTTAGAGAAGGTGCCTCAAAGCTGAGAGGAAATTTGCAGTCATAGAATCATAGAATTATAGAATCAATCAGAATGGTCAGAAGGGACCTCTGGAAATCATTGAGTCCAACCCCCCTGCCAAAGCACCCAGGGCAGGCCACACAGGAACATATCCAGGCAGGTTTTGAAAGTCTTTAGTAGGAGACTCCACAATCTCTGTGAGCAGCCTGTGCAGTGCTCCGTTACCCTTGTAGTAAAGAAGTTTTTCCTCATGTTGAGGTGGAACTTCCTATGTTCCAGTTTGTGTCTGCTCAAGCTCAAGATAAATGGCAGGTGGGGTGAAAAGGATGCCTCACTAGAAAGGAAACTAAATCAAAAGGTTATGCTAATGTCCTATGCTACCCTCATGTTAGTCACTGGGCTCTGTGTTCATGGACCATGAAATCACCTAGGAGTCCTCTACTGCATACTGGAAAGAGGTCCTACAGTGCAGTGTAAGACAATGGGTGGGAAGAAAAGCCAACATCTCTCAGGCTCTAAAATGTCTCAGCTATGACCTTGAGGATGCACATGAGATCATACCTAACCTTTAGTAACAGCCTTTCTACAGCAGATCTTGTCTGACAGGTCTCAGTATTTTATCTCACAGAGTAAATAGTGAGATGGTGAGTACGACCGATGAGCATGTTGTAACCTGCAGTGGGGTGAAGGAGCTCAGAGCAGCTTAAATTCACATGCAAGTAAGGTTCACACTGTGCATTAGGAAATGGTAGGTGCCAGCCAGCAGAAAGCCGCTTAGGAGGCTGGTTCACAGTGGAGGTTCATCCTTCACATCCACACAAAGGGCCCTTCTCACTATAAAATCAGCCTGTTACGGATTACAAACCGAGGACTCACAAGTAGAACTGTCTGGATACTGAAGAAAAAGTTTGTTTTCAGTCATTGGACAGATGAAACAAGAATGCAAAATTGCTAGATGTATCTTGATATAAAAGTCAAATAACATTTACACTATGATAGCTGTGGTACATGACTGCCTCTGATGATAAATTGGTGCAGTTTCCCAAATTTTTTAGTTTTTCAGATTATTTCAGTGGAAATAATGGAAGTCTAATCATGTTCATAATACTTTTCCACTGTATTTGTTTTTTTAAATCTAAATCTAAATCTAATTCATAGTGGGAGGAAATATGCCTGATAAAAAAAAAATAAAAGCATATAATTAATGACTCGCTTATTATAAAGTGAAATTCATTGAAGTAATGCTTATTTTCCATCAGATACCCCTAATTATTTAATGCTCTGTATTATAAAAATGATACCAAATGTCTTTACCAGGTTACTGCTCATGATATGACAGTAAATGTAAAATTAAGTAAACCACAACTGTTTGTTGTATATGAGAAGCGAGTTAACTCTGTAACACCCAGACTTAGGAGTCACTCAATTTTTCATGTGGTGTGTACATGATGGAAGGATGCTGTCTGAAAACAATGACATTCTTAAGCCTTGGCAACAGCATATTGACATTCTGTACTAGCTACACATGCAGGTTATTGCAAATGACAGTCTCTTCTTACCCTAGAAGCAAGTGATCTTGAATCCAGGAGGTTTATATGGATAAGGGAAAATGTTATTTTAGTTTTTCCATCTACATATGTAGATATTTTATTGGACTCACACTGATCATAGTGCAAATGTTTGCCTTCCACAAGCAGTTGTATACTGAGTATTCTCTCAAGAAACTGATCAGAGCATAGTAAAGGGAAATATGGTGTTACAGAAGAGCTAATGGAGCTGTATCAAAAGTAAGGAAGTAATGGATCAATGCTAAAAAAAGACTTGGCCTAATTTTGTGTTTTCAACTCAAGTAGACTGGATGAAAGTTCATTATAGGTCTTTCCAAAAAAATGTTAGTATTTTCTTGAAACACTTGAAACATCTCAAACGTACTATAATTTCTGTTCTACATCTCAGCAAACCACTCCATTTTTTAATGATTTTCTTTTTTCAAGTAAGGAGGTTCAAGAAGAGACATGAAATCAGAAACAAATCAAGATTTAGATGATTCTAGTGAATACCAGTGTTGTTGCACATGAACATAAAAAATGGAGAAATGCAATGAATAAACCATATTATGAGTCTCTGAACGGTGCACACGCAATTACAGCTAGATTTTTTTTCACCTGAATTATTAATAAAATTTAGCTCATTTGAATTAGTAATTTTTCATGCAAAGTTTATCAATGTCAAATGTCCTTTTCATTTCTGTCAGGTTTGTCTGAGACAAGTCAGCCCAAATACAAAATCAGGTGTTCAGTGCTAAGCCATCCATTATTGAATTTGCCATGGGTTTGGTTTTTTGGGTTTTTTTTTTTGAGAATGAGTTCCATTCCAGAACTTACACAGGTTTAAAACATAAAACACGAATGATTCCTTCAAGACTCTTCAATGTATGTTTCAGGTCTCAGGCTGAAGGTTCACAACCTCTTGTGTAATAGAGGATCTCAAGTGAGGAAAAGACTGGAAACAAATGCAATTAGCATTTGCTATTCAGATGGAAGTGTAGTTAAGTGAATGCAGCTTGTGGATGATGAATTCCTTAGGAGCAGTAGAGAGAGCCCAGGCCTCTTTGAGGCCACAGAAGGAAATGAATTCATCTGCTTTATTTGAGGGTACTTACAAATGAGAGAAAAAACCTCCACAGGGCAGGCCACCATAGCCCAGAAAAACAAGACATACTGAGTATAGTATGAGGGTCCAGATGTAAATAAGAGCCCTAAGAAATAAAACATCACTGAAATATATGCAAGACGTTATCCTTCTGCAGGTATTCTCCTGTTCCCACATGTCTGCTGCATGCCATAGCTACAAAATATGTGTCTCTATTTCCATGAACCCACTCATAAAGGTTTTTGCTTGGCTGATTTTTCAAGTTAATGATAGTCAAGGCACTTGGGAGAAAGATTTATGTCAGTAATACACAGGTTCAGCAAATTGTCAAAGAGTTCTGCTGTGCAATTAATCATCTTTTCTCTGTTACAATTTGTAAGTGCCAAGCATATATACAGAACCATTTTTATAATATAGATATCACAGGTCTGTAAGTACTATATGAATCAGCTATAAATAAAAAAACAATACAAAGACTGCTTGCTACCACATGGATTTGTAAATCTTTCTCTGCATAAGACACCCCTCCAAAAATTGTGGAGGCTGTCGCATTTAGCTGTCATAATTTTTATGGCAGTACTTTAAGCAGGTCTGCAACTCAGTTATATCTGTGCTCCCCAAGCTACTTCATCTAGAATTATGTACATTAGGCTTTTGAGTTTTTCTAGAGGGAAGCTACTCCTAGAGGTAAAAAACCAAAAAAACAAAAACAAACAAACAAAAATCCAACACCAAAACAAACAAACTAAAACCACAAGAAAGGAGATCAGCTGAGAGTACTGTCTTGTTGCTGTAATTATTCTTTTTTTTCATAAAAGTGTGACTGAGGAAAGAATCTACATAGATTGAGAGATTGACGGTGCCTATTAAACTATTAACAGCAGCTCCACTCAATATTCTCCAGTTCATGCAGCTAACATGCTGTGTCCCAGGGTCAAGTGAGAAGGCAGGAGGTTGTCTTCATTTCTCTGTGCTAGAGCTGCTGCATTATGAGTAGCAGCCCTGATAGATGCCTTGATTCAGGAGCTGAGCATTACCTTTTTCAATAGTTTCTGTCAGATACTTAGGTGACTCAGACTTGTTCTTTGAGCACCAAAAGAAGCTTGCTTTGTTTTCAGGAAGAGGTAGTCTTACAGGCCAAGCCCTAAAACGAGACTTCTGAGTGATGTAGATATATATCCCTAGGTCAGCCTACATAATCTGCCTGCTTCTGTTTCCGCCTCTTTTAAACACTCTCAAAGTCAAGCTTCTCATTGCTCTGCATCAGTATAGGGTCAGAACACAGCTTCTTAAGAAATGTATTTATAAATTAGTAAAACTGCAGACTGTGTGTCCTGACAGTCATGGAGGAATTCCAGGGGAAGCAGGGTCATCTCCAAAGGTGTCTGTGTTGAGAGTGCTCAGGTCTTCCTCCTTCCAATCCCTTTTCCTCTTCAAGGGACTCTGTGAGAATGATGTTAATTTTAAAAGTCACACTCTTGATAACCTATTGCAAATACAAAATATCCAGATTATTAGTGTTTATTACCCCAATAACTTTTGGAAGCCCATTTTATAATGTGTATACTACAGCATTCCACACAGATCAAAGCAAACAAACTGCTCTAATTGGATCTTGAGATCAAATACACCAAGCTTTACATTCACTGAGCTACATGTGGCTTAAATTATCTATATTGTACAATCCTGGACTGCATATTTCATGCTGTACAGTAAATAGAGCACATATGGTTTGGAATGTGTTCACTGTATATGTTAGAGCTCATAAGTACCAACAGGATCACCTAAATGCACTGTCAAGAGCCTAATAAAAGTTGGTTGTGAAAACCAGATTCAGACCTGATGTGGACAGACACCAATTCATTGATTTCAGTGGGGTCTGCAGGTGCTAAAAGTCATGTTGACCCTTTTATGTGTGCCTTCAAACATACATAGATACAGCATCAACACAGCACAGAGCAAATTCTTTCCTCTCCTTAATATATTGGGTTACTCTGCATTTACATGACCAGAACAGGTGTCAGAGTATGGGCATGCATGGATATTTAGATTGCAGAATCCCACCCCTTTTTGCTTCAGTCCTTTTTTTTTTTTTTTTTTTTTTTGTACAAGTACATATTAAATCCCCACTTCTAAAGACTATGAATTTTTTTGTTGATTTCAGTGGATAAAAAGAGACACAGACACATTAATTTATTGTGTTTCACTGACATTTAAAAAACATATATTTCAAGAAGATGCAGAGAGATCACCTTGAGGGAACTTGGGTACCAGATGTTTGAAGTACCTAAGTAAATTAACATTCCTGGTTTGATATGTTTGTAGATATTTGTGCTCTTCCAGAAACATATCAATTTGCCCACAAAGTTGCAAAGTCATTTTCAAATACTCAAAATTAGTAATATTTCAACTATTTGGGGAAATTGTTGATTACTAAAGTGCAGCAGAATGTAAAGCCTGGCATAGCCAGAACATATGAGTACACTTAACCAGTTTTCTCATTTGCCAGCACTTTTGGCATCAATAAACCACTTGCTAGAGAGCTGTCACTAACTTGTCTCACAGTAACAATCTTTACAGCTGACTATAGTGAAATCTTTGTCAAAGCTTCTACTGACGCATGTTTCTTGATGCTGCACTGTTTGGAAAGAAGTGTAACAGCAACATAGAGGCTTGGGATGTTTTTGAAGAGGGAATGCAAAGAGGATACACAGCTGTAACTGGACATCTGCTAGTGCAGCAGGGTAACATGACTGCAAGAGATTAATTCCTCATTTTACCATGGTGCATTATGCAGGAATTAACCATACAAGCAGCAATGCTAAAGGACAAAATAATATTCTAGGTCAAGCTATAAACCATTCTGCTACCATAAAAAAAAAAAAAAAAAATTTAATAAGTTTAAAAAAAATATTCTCAGAAAAATGGTGAAAACTTTCTTGGAAAAAGCATATTTTTCATGTGGTCTTATTTCTGAGAGAAAAAAAAAAACTGGCAAATACCAATTTTCCAGTAGTTGCTGCAATTTGAGATGAAGGAAGATACTATGTAGGAAGCTGGTGTCTTTGCAAGTAGTGCAGATACACTCATCAGCAAGCAGGCTTGATTTTTCAGACAAGTTGATCACCCCCAATATGCACTGATTTCAGTAGAGGTGAAGTATCTGAATATCTTACAAGCAGCTGAAACTTATTGTGGCCTTGGACCTGAACTGAGGGAGTACTTCAGCATTCCAGCAGAGCCTAAACGATTCGCCTGAGACAACAGATTTAAGCACCTGACCAACACAACCACTTTCATCGATTAGGGCTGTGTTACATGGCTTCAGTGCTGGTTTCACTTTATACAACCTGCTGATTACTTCTCCTTTCTGCTGACTAGAATCAGATAAATCATCCTTTCAAACCATGTGGACATGGAGGAGTCATTAATAGACTTCAGGCTGGAAAAATGGAAATGGCAGTTGTTGTCTTTGACTATGTCCATGCTGCCAAATGAGAGAGCAAGCAATCCACATCACTAAAATGGCACAGGCTGAGTCATGCCCTTGCTGTGTAAGGCTCTCCTTCTGCATATGAGCTTGACTTCCTCCACACAGCACAGTAATTGAACCAGCACCCCTTCTGATTTCTCAGTAGTGTCTCTGGGACCTTAAGGCATGAGTATTGTTCTAAATCTGTCTATGAATTCCAAGGCTTCTAAAATGGCTTGAGGGCTCTGTTGCAGCCTGCCAGGACAAGTCAAATTCAAGGTAGATGCTGCATGATCCAGGATGCAACAGGAGGGCATACAGAGTTCTTTGAGATTTCTGGGATGTGTTGAGGGACAGACTGATCCCCTGTGCTTTTTACTGAGCAGCCCTTGGAGCACAGTGACTGTTGTCCTGGGAGAGTGAGCTGGAGTAGTCCAAGCCAGAGTCAGAGTGTGAACTAACAATTAATTGAGCCATCTTGATGCTCAAAAGGCCTGTGCTTCAGCAAGCTGCTTAGACTGCTTTTATTCAGTAAATTTAGTTTTTTTCAGTAAAGAGCTATATGTAGTAGGGAACTATATAACAAATATCCTTTAATGACAATAATGCTAAACAAGGAAAGCAGAAGGACTCTTCAGTAGCAGGCAGGTGGAAGCATATGAAATCAACATCCCAAGAATGCAGGCAGAAAGTGATGGGTAAATGATGCAGCCTTTTTTCTGCTGCTTACCCACCAGGGATTTATTCTGTCTCTGGAAACACTTAAGTTAATGCATTCTTCTGTAATTCATTTTTGTATATATTTTCCATATTTTATCCCCTATTTTATTTTGTTACCAAAGGTTACTTACATGGAAACGGAAATATTTTGAGGGTTTCTATTTAAGTTTTTCTGTTCTTCCTACGTCATTTCTTTTTTCTTTTTTTTTTTTTCCTTAAATGCAAACTCTTTGGCTATCTAAGCTGGATTGCTTCTGAGACAAGAGCATTCCTCACAGACAACTGCCCGACAAAGAACAGGTTGGCTCAGCTGTGACAGGGACCTTTACAGAGGAGAAGCTTTATGCTAGTCAACAGCAAGATCAATCCCCATATCAGCTCAGCTTTTCCTGCATGTGTCTGAAGCCTTAAAGCTTCAGACTTGAAATTCAGTGGACTTGAAATTCGGGAGAATTTGTCCAACCAATTTCATCAGCTATGGACTTATCAGGCAGTTCATGAAGGTTTGGGAATCCCCTGTTTCTGCTCCCTTCTGCTGCAGCTGGAGAGAGGCCAAAGCAATGCGCAGTCAGGTGGAGAGCATGGGGGAAAGGAGAGGAGCGAGAGAATCTGCATGTGTATCTGTGGATATCTGTTTTTGTTCTCCACAGAGTAAATTTTGTATCCCAATAGGCAGGCTTTTCCAGTCTCATTCCCCTGCTGAGGCAGAACGACATCTGCCCCTCATTTCTCTTGTCCCTTAGCAAAAGGCAGGAAAAATGGTAGCGTTCTTTTCCTGATACCTGCTTCTTGGCTTGTATTGCACTGCAACTCCATCTTAGTATATGTAATTAGTTTACTTGGCTCTTTTCTAAAGTGAATATTGAAAGCAGTAAGTGTAGTAGGTCAAACACAGTTGGGAGCAAACAGCAGTGCGTATCTGCATCCAGTGGCATCCAGAAATGCTGCAGGAGTCATACTCAGACCACCTGCCTACCTTATGCGTCAAGACTGCTGCAGCATATAAATCCAAGACAGCAGTGTGCAGTTCCTACAGCCTGATATCCAGAGCTACCTACTGCAGGTCACTCTTGTATATAATACTAGGCAAGGCTTAATACAGCCAGGCTTCATACAGCTCTCTGAATTTTTACTGTTACCGGATTTGTCCTCACTTGTGTACTATATAAAACATATTAAGCCTCCCTTTCTGTGTTCCAGTTTATCTTTTCATTTTATTGCTTTATTTCTTATGACAGTGAAGAAATTAAACACACCCCTTAGCCTGCTTTATTGCAAAAAAACCCCTAAAAGATGGTCAGGTGTTTTTTTCTGTTAACTAAACTTTAAGCTTAAGTGTCTCCCTAACTTTTAATTTTTTTTTTTTTTTTTTTTTTTTTAATTAAGCAACTTGTTTTTACTTGATGAGCTTTACTGGTTCAGTTTTAGAAGTGTGACCATGTCTACCAGTAGTTCATTTTAGGGACTCTAAAGAACATGTGTCTTCAATGAAACCTGCTACCTTTGTAGTCAAATGACTTTAAAAACTGAATTTTTATCTGTCTTAACAGCTAGTCATTTAATCTAAGGTAGTTGAATCCAATACCTTTACAGTTAATGAAAAAAAAAAAAGCATGTTCATCCAAGAGACAATTCACATCTCTCTACCAATCACATAAATAGTAGAAGAGTCTCTACTAGATTAAAAACCAAAATTTTAGTTCACTAAGAGATCTCTCACTTAATAAAAAGAAGGTAGTGCAGTCATTTTGAGGACAAAGATTAGGAAAAAGGAGTTGGTTTTCTGAAGAAAAGCTTTCATTTAAAACAGTTGCACAGGATCTGACTGCAATATTAGTACTCATGCATATACGTTTCATTAGAAATAAGTGATTTGGTAGGAAGAAACAGTTTAGGGAAAAGATATATGCAAAAGTCTCATGAAGCTTTCTGGTATTCCTGAGATACTTAACTGCACACAGAGTAGTTTCTCCTGAAATATGACCCTCATGTTCTATTTCCTCTCGCAGTGCAAGATAGCAGTCCTAAATGGGATCATGGCAGATTGGAGGGTAGCAAGGTTGACATGGGATGTTTCATCCAACAGCTACCCTGGGATTTGGAGGTCGTGCCAGATGATTAGTTTTCTGTGTGTGTCTCTGCCAGAAATATTTCAGAATTGCTTGAGCAGTCCAGTACCTCCACGAGCAGTACAATCAGACTGGAAGAGGCTTTACACAGAGTAAAAGGCTGTGCAGCAAGTGCAAGAGTTTGTTTGCTGTTATTATTTTCTTGCTGTCCATCTGGTTTTGACCCTACTTTCCTTCATACCTTTCCCTCTCCAGTCTTGCCATCAATATTGGGTCCCTGTCTGTGAAGCTTTTGTGCTTGTCCCCTCAGCGTTGTGGTGAGAAGATCCCTTCAGGCCACATTCTAGCCCTTCTCATTTCTGTGCTGTCTGTGCTGCAGCTTTCATTGTGCAAAGAACTGTGAAGTACAAATGATAAATGATGCTTCAGGAAAACTCAGCACCCCAAAACTTGCCTATTTATTTATACTCAGTTCGGGGTTAATTCTTGGACTATTCTTGCCTACCCCACCTCCATGCCTTCTGACCCCAGAAGCCATAAGCATTAAATCATTAATCTTTCCTAAACCCAGATCTACACAACAGCAACACCATCTGTTCTGGAAGTGCTATGGGATACTCCTTATTCACAATACTTTTCTTCACATACCACATTAAACATAAATAAGGCAAAAGTGTCCTTAAATAACAGATAGTGAATGTCCTACAGTCAAATAAACAGCGATTATCAAAAGAAATTATACAAAGGGCACGTGCTTTTCTATTTGAATGTTAATGGTTTCATTTCCAGTAGAGGAATTGATTCTGCAGGTTTGATTTATTGTTAGCTCTGGTCAATAGCATTGATTTAGATATTGAGCATGATATGTGCCACTGTAGTTATTGTTTCCCTGAAATAATTTGTTTTGATATATAAGCATTGATTAAACTTTTACTATTTTAATAGTACCAGCCATTATGGTACTGGGATGACATGTGCCAGCACAATATACCAGTCTTTATTTCTAGCTAGTGATATGACACGGGTCAGGGTTACCAGATGCTGTGCTTTTTACTGTACAGTAGCATGGCAGTCAACAGTACAAACCCACTGCTACACTGACTTATTATTTTTGAAAATCAAATGGAAATCATACACTCATTACAACCTGATACAGCCAGTTAATAGACAGAGCAAGGAAGAGAACTTGATAGTCTTAGAAAGGAAAATGCTCTGTCCCTCTTGTAGGACACATCGGGTAACTAACACTTCAAATTCACCTCCTCTGGTCTTCTGAAAATGTCCCCCTCCCTAGCCTGACTACTTCCAAGAGGTCATCCCCTGGACTTACACATGTTGCTTATTCATGTGTGTTTGCCTTCTCAGGGACTGGAGAGGGAGGTGTGATTTTCACAGGTGGTTGCATAGTGCTCTGGACAGTACCAAGACACAAACACTCAAATTTGGTGTCTTCTCATTGTCTTCTCATTATCATATCTATGAAATGAGAATATACAGCAGTATACACACATTTTTTTGTAAAACTGAAAGTGGTATTAGCACTTCCTCACAGAGTAGGGAATCATCAGATGCTTTTTCTTTTCAGGCAACAAGTCTCTGAACTGATGATCTGTGATTCTGTGATCTTTCTGATATTCTATGTGTGGCTCTCTGGCAATTTGCTCTCTCATTTCCTTTTTAAAGTTAATAGGCTCTGGGATTTGCTTTGCAAAATTTCAGGTTTTATTCAAAATAGAAGCTGTTACCCTCACACTTGCTGCAAGCAGATATTTGCCCTTGTTGTCTGACTCTGGGTTTGTGTGTAGTTTTCATTAGCTGCACATTAAGCATTCTGAAGCACTTTCACTTTAAAGAATACAATCTTCACTGCAAATCTTCACTTCTACCTGTTCTGAGCAACATCATGTCCATTTCTCACAGGCAATGCTTTACTTTGATCTTATTGCCAGTTCTAATGCTTTTAATTTGATCTCCAATTATTCTCTATAATAATTGTTTCAGTTCATGTGTCTCAGCTTTAATATAAGGGTGATTAAGCACTCAGTGATCCTGCTTGGCAGCCACCTTCTAGTAAAGAAACATACCATTCTCTGACAACATTCCTACTGGAGTCCAAGTGCTCTCAAATTTTAAAATTATTTTGGAAATATATACCCTTCTTCATATTTCCAGCATCTAAGGTGTAGATCATCATTGTACCGAGACTGCCATAAATACCCATGTGAAATACTTCTGGGCTTTGTAATTGCACTTGCTTTGCAGTGCAACCACTTCTTGATCTGCCTTTCTGAGCTGTTTTTAAACATTAAGGAATGATTGTGAAACATGTAAAAGTGCTCATTTAGAGAGAACTTTATATCCTGTTTTTCCCAGCCTTCAATGGACTGAAATTGCAAAAGGCTATGGCCCTCTCACATGGCATGCAAAACTCTGCTGACTATTATAACACTAGGAAACATTGAACTACATACATTGTTATAGATGGGAATACCATAATGAATTGAATTAATTATAGCTTGCTAACTCTGTCACTGCACGTTTCTAGAGCTGTAGCTAATACTTTATTTTTGACACAGACTAAACAATTGTGAGTTACGAATGGGAACTGAATTTTAGCAGCTGTTAGAAGGCACAGAGCTGTAATTCAGACACAAATCCAACTCTTGTTTTTATCTGGAAAGAGGTTTCATCTTTCAAAAGCAGAGAGACAATTTCAACTTAAGGATGTTTTCCCTTGCAAGATTAAAAAAAACCAACTTATTTTACTTTAAATTATAAATTAGTAACACATGTCAATTAAATATATTTCTGCAAATCAGCGGTACCTTTATGCAGAGCTATGCCCAAGATATAGGTAAAGGTATCGATACACATACATATTTTGTAAGACGACATTTTTTCTTTATAATCTTTCTAAGACAGATGTCACTGGATTCAGATTGACTCTATTCTTTTTACAAATAAAAATTTTTTTCCAAAAGCTGCAAATCTATTTGTAAACATTTTCAAACACCACCAAAGGAGTTATGCATTCTAACTTGGATACACTATCTTTTTTTTTTTCCTAGCTCAGCTACACCTTTTAATGCCCTCTGTTGATAAAGCCTTCTGTCAAACATATCCAATGGGAATTTCAAACAGATACTTACCTCAATACAGGTTTTTGAGGATGTGATAGGTCTAGGGAAATAGATTATAACATGAAAAAATATTGGATTAATGACGTGTTCTAATAGATGAATTCCATGTTTGCTTCTCAGGGATCAAGAGAAATTAATCACCTCTTATATATTCTAGACATTTCCACTTGTTCTTTTCAAGAAAAGACAAGAGTCAACACTTGTTAATAATTAATTGTTTAATTGTTGTTGAATATTTCCCTCTGTGAAGATTGAACAGTAGGAGAGTTGTAAGTACAGCAATAACCATTTGTGCCTGCTGCTTTACCAAAACTCTTCATTGCCTTTATTCTTGGATCTATGGACAACAGACTGTACTCATGTAGGGCTTCTGTTTGTCATCCATCTCCATAGCCAGATGATCTTCTCTTTGTAAGGTAGTGTACCCTTTCCTGAACCCCATCACACTCAACAGGTCAGTCAGAAGTGTTGGCGTTGGGTATGTGCTCTTGACTGGAAGACATGGGATGCTTTACAGCTTGCAGCAAATCCTGACTGTCTCTTCCAAACCTCTGTCAGGTGGAAGCTACATCCCAAATAACAAATACAGCTTTCAGTCTCTTGTCAAGAAAAGCAAAACACTGAAACTCAGAATTAGAGCCCAGTTCATCAATAGGTGAAATACTGGAACACATATATGCTTTTAAGAAACATCTAGCTTATAACTGCCCTGCTGCAAGGACCATGCTACATCTCTTTGTTCTGTCTTCATATGGCTCTCAGCACCATGAAGTCCTAGCCTATAATAGGAGCCTGTAGACATACAGACTGCTGTGATAGACAGGTAATTGTTAATCATAATGACAAGTGCTCCATTTGTCCCACTGGCCTTCCTCAGAGCAAAGACTTAGGTAATATGCTGCCCCAGCCTTTCAGAAGGGATGGTGTCAACAGTAGTCGGCTCTTGAGAAAGGAAGTCTAAAAGTAGTCCAAGAGGAAAAAGAAATGTATAAAAGCAGATGCACAGGCCAATTAAATAAGCAGGTAAAGATCATCACTTGGCCTTGGTTTTTACAAGCCTATTCCGCATGTAAGAGCAAGTATGATGACCACAGAATTGGCACAGTATTGTAAAAGAGTGGTACACATGTAAATGTTTCTCACACACCAAGCAACATCTGCTGCTTAATAGAAACCTCTGTTAATCTTTAAGTTTCACTTTTGCAGTAGCTGACGAAAATTTTTCATAACCATCGCTTTAGTAAACAACTGGATTTATAAGAGAAACTTTTCCACTTTCTTGGGAACTTTGTGGTTGGGTGGAAAACTTTCAGATCCATCATGTTGGGATATGTCTATTATTTTGACTAGTTTTTCTCTTCATAATAATCTCCCATTCTTCTGCTTTCAGCTCTTTTATAAGCTTTATAAAGCTTATCTTCTCTGCAATGGAAAAGAAAGGAATTTCAGTTCTCTTTCAGAACTTTGTGCTTCTGCAATCATTTTGTCCCAGACTCTTGCACCTCACCTTCTCATTTATGTCCTATTGCTAGTGTCATAAAGGAGCCTATTTAGCTATTTTCTATACTAAAGTTGCTTTCCCAATCTTTTCATAACCTTCCTTCTTTCACCACCGATTTCAGCTTCCTTACTTCTGTCTTTTAGGTCCTATCATTCTGTCCCATGGCAAGCCTGGCTTTACTTTTCTTTCCCTTACCCACTATTTGACTTTCTCCATCTCCTTTCCATCTGCTTTTCAGCTTGATCATGTTATTTTCTTGTGTGCTACAATTTATTGTAAATTCAGCTGGATAGGAATTTTATCTTCCCATGGTTTTAAACTGCTCTTTACAGATGGAGATATAAGCAGTATAAATATTTATTAATGCGAGCTGTTACTTAGTCATCAACTGCATGACCAAGGTCTTTTTCATTAACAATACCAGTAGGACCTAATCCTCTTACAAGCTGCAAAAAAAACTAGCTCATGATCAAAATTTTTATTCTACAAGTTTTCAAAATCTTAACTTCTGATTTAATTCTAAATGGCACCTTACCTTCTGATACCAGCTTTGCAAAGTTCAAACCACAAGTGCCTTCATATGCAACCTGACTCAGATTTCCCTTGTCATGAATATCATGTTCTAAATTCATACAAAGAATGTGGCTTTTCTGAGCAACCCAGCAACAGATATCTTTCAAGTGATCCTAAATTGCAGTTCAAGTAAAAATTCCCAAATTCTTTTTTTACAGTATCCGTCTAATGTCAATGCATTAAATTTAAAAGGGAGATGAGTCTGAGAAACAGATACATCTATTTAAAAAACAAACAAAACAAAAAAAACAGTAATATGTTTGTTTATAATGGTTGGGTTTTGAAAAGGAATTTTCCCCAAGTCTCTGTCAGAGAAAATTAATATGTAGACATTTTCTTCTTAATAACATTTGTTTACCTTTGTATATTTGTGTATAAACAGACATGTCTGGGATAAGCTTACAGTGTTCCTGCAAGGCTTATTCTGAAATGTATGGGTACAGTCTGGGATTGCCTAACAGTAAGAGAATAGTCTTGCAGCTAAAATGACACCTCTAACATTTCTCTAGCTATCTTTCTAAATCTATATTTGGTCGATACCTATGCCCTCTTGAAACTGGCAGAGGGTATTTTGAGTAGGCATAGTGCCACCCCAACAGATGGTCAGAGGCAAAGACATGCCAGAGAACCAGTATGTGCATCACGTTTGAGTATTAAGCAATGAATTTCAATCCAAGAATGTCAAAACAGCAGTCAACGCAGAACATCTGAGCCTATGGTTAAGGGGGTATGCTGACTATTCCCTCTTAGAGCTGGATCAACTTTGAAAATTTAAAAGGGAGAGAGAGAAGAGAAGAGAAGAGAAGAGAAGAGAAGAGAAGAGAAGAGAAGAGAAGAGAAGAGAAGAGAAGA
>JANHGN010017324.1:18462-64782 GCA_024605025.1 Megaceryle maxima
AAGAAAAGAAAAGAAAAGAAAAGAAAAGAAAAGAAAAGAAAAGAAAAGAAAAGAAAAGAAAAGAAAAAAGAAAAGAAAAGAAAAGAAAAGAAGAAAAGAAAACATTCTCCAGCTGTGAGATTTTGGCTTTAACAAATCAAGAATAGAAGGAAAGAGAAGTATTTAATGAAATACCCACCTTTAACAGCAGCTCCCTACACATCAAGCACCTGAAATCTCTTCAAGTAAATTAAAATAGGCTTCCATGGCATGGTTCAGTTTTTTAGTGAATAGTGTCACTGATGGCAGCAATTAGACCTGCAGATTACACATCAAGGTAGCCCACATCTGTCTGTTAAACAGACCCCGTCCTGTTCGGGGTATGTCACACACCATGTCAGTTCAAACTGGCACACACTGGTAAATAATACTGTGTCATGACAAGAAGGTTTAGTACATCTATAACAATAATCTTTGCAGGAAAATTCAATTACTAGTGCAAAAAAGGCAATTGTAAATCACACATTATCTTTCCTTCTCTTCATTCCATATACTGGTACATAGTAGAAGTAAAGTTCTGAAAGAAAAGGAGGGAACATACTCAGTAGTTCCAGTTGAGTCATGGTTAACATTTATTTTCAGAAAACAAAGACATTGCTAATAAACAAGTTGTACAGTTCTAAGGAATTTGCTGTGAAGGTAAAAGCTGACGCTGTCTGGGGAGAGAAATATTAAGAAAGTTTGCATATTCTTCTTCCAGGACTTGAAAATCAAATTGGTTTTGGAATTTATTTCAAAGTCAAATCAGATTTCTGCATCAGAGAAGATGCTGAGATCAGGATGAGAAGAAGCTGCCATTACCTATTGTTGAGGCCTCCAGACACTGAGAGGAAGGGGGACTACTGTGCATCCTCTCAAGCTACCAACCCTGCATCTTGCCTGGCTTGTTTTGCCTGATATCTCTGATGTTTTAGGCTGTATCTACTGAGGGATATAATTCTGATTATTTGTTTCAATCTAAGTGTGGCAGCTCAACTCTCATAAACTGTTCATTCCACTTTGCTACCTAACAACATAATTTCATTGATAATCACAGCATCAATGAAACTTTGTGATTATGCTTCTCAATTGCAAGGCCTTTACTAAAGAAAAAAAAAAAAACAAAAATCTAACCAGTGAAACTATTTGGTTCTGCCAAAAGTCACTGTTCTGATTTTAGTAGCCATTAGACATAGCATGAGTACCTAAAATTATGCAAAATCTGAGGTAGAAAGTTAGGCTGACTGCCTGATTGCCATTATTTTTGCCAATATAATTGCTGAACTACTAAAGCGTAGTGGAAAACAACACTGCTGAATGTCATCATCAGCATAATCACTGTTAAGAACTGGATAGAGCATTTAGGTCTGCTGAGAGCAGATTTTCTTTATTAACAAAAAGCAGAGGTACAGTCTTGCTTTTTCGGTGCTAGCCTAAACAATTAAACAAGAACAGGTTTCAAGGTTTAAAGCCTAGGAAGACTGGGAGGGTGAAGGAGCACTTGCAGACTCCTGTATATCACATATCATGCCATCATCCGTGGGGCTAATGTTTGGCGTTCATATCAAAATTGACATCCTATAGTACAATTCTATAAGGTGTCATCTCTGTACCATGCAGTCTAAGGGAAAATTAACATTAGGTTTTGTCCCATACAAGACAAGGTGCTCTAAACTATCTGTTTACATAAGTTCCTTTTGCCTCCAGAGTGATGCATGCATTTTTCACCTTTTCCAAATTCCTTGGAAAAATACCCCTCACAACTCTGCTTTCACAGTTGTCTGCAAACACAGCCACTCAAGTTCCAAAAACATCTCTTGCTTGTTTTCATCCATTCGTCCCTCTCTCCCCTACAGTTCATGATGTTTTAAATGCTCTCTACATGATGATTCTCCCCTTGCACCGACTAAGGAATGCCAAGTAAAATGGCAAGGAAATAGGAAGAACAAGTAACAATTCTAACACCTGTTCTTAAGGAATATTTGCATTACAGTTTAAAGATGAATTTGTAGATTCACATGAAAGTAATTAACACAGGTACCAATTTCATTGGAGCAGTTCATCCCAGCAGTCACTGTAGGAAGGAGACTGACTTTTAGCCAGAGTGCAGGTGAGATTTTCAGCTAAGCTCTGTCCTGCCCCACAGCACACTATTAGTGGTGCCTGTGTTATCAAGGCTACACAAGCTGCTCCGCTGTGGACATCTCCCTCATCTTTTTGATGTGATGACAGTTTTCATTTCTATAGATTTGGAGTGCTATTTTCTATGGCTCCAGATGTGATAATTTCCATTTTAACTCTCCCAGGATAGATTAAACATTTGGGAAATTCTGTTGATTTTACATAGATGAGATAGTTGGAAAGCAGCAAGACAGTAATTGCATATGTAAACACGTAAGTTGTCTTTCTGCAGGGAGATATTTATTACCCAGAAAACATAAAAAGATTCAAACAAGGCTTTCAATCCCCAAAATAGTCTGCTTAACAGAAGTAGCTTTCCTTGCAGTTATACTGTGAAATAGCGTGTAAATAATGTTCAAAGATTTCCTTTTCAGCAGTTTACATAGAAATTTGAATTTTCATTTTCATATTACATGAAAACCAGAGGCCAGGTAACATTTGTCCAGTGGCCGACTGCTAAAAAGAAGGGTGACAACTGCTATGTTATAAAAGTCTGCTAAAATAAGAGAAGGAAAGTAGCAAGATGAATGTGAAGCCATTGGGAACTGAGCTGCAAGGAGAAGGAGAACTCTGCTCTGAGATGAGTGTGACTGCCTATTTGCAATATTTCTGTATCATTCAAAGTTGCTGGTGACGTAGCTTTTGATTGCCCTGAGAAATCCTCTCCTGCTAGATCCCTATATTGAGTAAACAACATTGAGAAAGCTCTGGGCAGCTTGTTGAAGGCAAGCATTTTGCATAGGGTGCTGAGGACAGTCTTTGTGTCCCTATCACAGCACTCTGCTTTGCATATGGTAGTGTTTGCTAAAGAAAGGTTTCTAGTTCCTTGTAACAGACACGTTATGAGAGCTCCTTTTCTGTCCTCCCCTTTCCTAATACTATTTTAGCCTTTTCTTGCTCTTCTTTCAAGCAGTGCCTAGCTCCAGGGGTGTTTCTGCATCTCGATTCGCTTTAATATACCAGCATACACATGCTACTGACTCTGGCCTAGATAGAACTGAAGGAACAATTCTCAGAAGCCCAGGACTGCCAAAATAGCCTAGGTCAAAGCACATGGGAATTCATTAACACATTATATGGAAGGACAAAAAAAAAAAAAGGAAAAAAAAAAAATTCTGGGAAGTATTTGGTGTTTGTACACTGCTATCTGTGAGTCCTGAGTTCTTTTTCACCAGTCGGTACATTGTGCATTTTTTTCACATCTCTACTCAAAACTGATCACTCTGAAGTAAGACACTTGAAAAAGCAAATCTTGAAGGTTCTGGAGATGGTATTAGCCTTCTGAAGCCCTTCCCAGAGATCTGACTTTTGATAAGGACACTGTCTTCAAATGAGCTACCACTCATCATTTGCCCAGTATCCTAGTAATGAAAAGACAAAATCTACTCCAGAGAAGTACCTCTTTCTGGAGGAAAAGACTGAAAGAAGAAAAATGGTCATGAAAGACAATGCACTGAGCTGCAAAAGGATGATTTCGGGATGTATGTTCATGTTCCCAAGGAGATCAGAAGCCCGGGGAAAGGTGTAATTGAGTAAATGTAAGCACTGCTTCACTTGGAATAAGAGTGATTCATTTTTTCCATAAACAATAAAAAGATCTGATACAAGGGAAACAGACATTTGTTTATCTTACTTTGAATTATTAGATAGAAAATGAACATGATGCCCCACTGCAGAGCTCTGATTCTACAATAATATACCTTCACTGATTTTTCAAGCAGTTGGTAACACCCTTGAGTAAGTCAGTCCTGGAACAGATCCAGAATATGTATTATTTATTATCCATAAGGGACTGTAAATGGCAGCATATACATCCTTTAAGAGAGTGGGGCTGTGTAAAGATTTGAATAGTTTTTATAACATTTTCGCAGATTTGTTTCTCACCTTTTTAGGATTTTCATATTTCAGCAAACACAAAACAGTAAACTGCTTGAAAATCCCTGCAAAGTCAAAAAGATCAGTTATAATAACTTCACTTGAGAGCTGACAGACCTCTACTGGAAATAATCCACTTTTAAGATGAAGATCACTTTTTATGATGCAAAAGTGGAATTCCTTTGCAATTTGCAACAAAAACCAATGTTCTCTACATGTGAGGGGGTTGGAAACTTACTTAAATGGGGCCTATAAGAAAGACGGGAACAAGGTTTTTCGCAGGCCTGTTGCAACAGGACAAGGGGTGCTGGTTTTAAATTAAAAGTGGATAGATTTAGACTAGATATAAGTAAGAATTTTTTAACAATGAGGGTAGTGAAACACTGTCACAGGTTGCCCAGAGAAGTGGTAGATGCCCCACGGTTTAGAACCATTTGGGAGCTGAGCACCACCTGGCTGCTCACCACATCCCATGGGATGGGAAGAATAGGGAGAAAAAGGCAAAACCATATGGGTTGAGATGAAGAGAATTTAATAGAACAATGCAAGAGAAGAAGAAACAACAATAAAAATAATAATAGTAATGAAACAATATATAAAGTGAGTGATATAAAATGAACTGAACTGCCTAACCCTGCACCAAAGGCTTAGCTAGAGGCCTGTGGGCCCAGCCTGGCCCATCCCCACCCTTATATAGTAGACATGGTCAGTATGATAGCGAATATTCCATTGGCTGTTTGGGTTCTCTATCGTGGCTCTGCCCCCCTCTCAGCTTCTGGGGAAATTTAACCCTATCCTAGGCAAACCCAGGACACCCCATGCCTGGAGATGTTCAGTCAGGTGAGACAGGACTCTGAACAACCTGATGTAGTTAAAAATGTTCCTGCTCACTGTAAGAGAGGTTGACTAAATGACCTTTAAAAGTCCCTTCCAAGACAAACTAGATTCTATGACTCTGTGACTCCATGAAACTGAAATTGAGCAAGGACTTTCCTGCAAAATACACACGTACTGATCAAACTGTTTATATGAGTCCCTCCTTGCACCTACTAACCCCTTTTTTTCACTACAAAAATAGGAAAAAATACATTGTATCTGTGCTTTATTTATATAAAATATATTTATATAATGTGTGAATCTCTGCTGACTACTTTTTTGGTTTTTTTCCCCAAGACTTTTTGTTTGCTATTTTCTGAGACATTGCTAGTGTAACCTATTCACAGTACAGAATCTCAGTATTAAATCCGGATATGTGAAAAAAAAAAAATCACTTCCAAAGGCTTAAAGTACCAGCATGTCTGAGGGTGAAGAAAACAATGTGGGTCTGGTGATTTAAGGGATAAGAAAGGTTTTTCTGGATTAACATGTATTGTATTTTTTTTTTTCTTCCAGCATTATATGCCACTTGCCAGAACTGTTTGATGCTGTGAATTACTTGGGATTTTTAATTTCATGAATAATTCACAGCTCACTGCAGTGCTTCTAAAAACTCATAACACCTTATCATACACTCATACCCATGCTCAATGCTGAAGGGAATACTTTGTTTCTAGAAAGTGTTGTGATATCTTGAAGAGTAAGTGTAGTTCAGCTAAACATTAATAAAAATTCTTGTGTGCTTACATTCGTTTTCTTCTTCTAATCTTCTGTATAACCCACAGGTAAACATCTTTTTTAACCACAACACCCAGTCTGAAGCTACTGTGCATTTCAATGGCCTTTCAATCATTTTCTTGAGTTACCAGAATTTTACCTTCAGGACACCAAATAGTCAAGTACTGTAGGAACTAAAGTAGATTTTGATCACATCTGAAACTAAATTGAACTTCAAAAAATATTGCCGTCACCTTTCCTTGCAGACATCTGCAGAGAACAAGAGACCCAAGTAAGAAGGCAGCATGCATCAAGAAAAAAAATGATCCTGAAGTGGAAGTTTTACCACTGAGAGTGCCAAAATTGTATCTCTAATCATGATGATCTGAGCTAGTAGGGGACAGATCTTCAAATACATGGGTAGCATTGCCAAGTCTTCCTTTACAAGGTACAGAAAATCCATGCTGCTCCAGGGCAAGGGGAGATTAGAGTCATGCAGCACAGGGCAGGAAGCATCATTACAGAGCATGTGTGAAACAAAAACTTAATAAATGTACTTACAGACCAAAAAGAAAACCCTAGAAATGTGCAGCCTCACAATTCTTATTCATCTGATATCTCAGACAAGTCCCAGAGTAGGGAAGCAGAAATGTACTAACTTAGAACAACTCCAAACTTATGGCTTCAGGGAACACAGATGGGGCTTATCCTCATGTGTTGTGACAGATCAGTTCCCCACCACAGATGACTTGATAAGTTCACAGTAGGTCTTAGAAGTCTGAAAGTGAGAGAGTCAGCTTTCAGCGTTCAAAGAAAGACTTGTTTTCAACTGAACATAGAGAAAGAAACACATATCTGTCCTTCTGCTATAGTACCTGCAAATCACAGTCAATGAGAAGAGTACAGAGACCAGGTTATCTGCATTTTGCTGAATCATGTACAACACAGCAAAACAATGATATAGTGCAACTAAATCAGAATGGCAGCATTTAATGCTTTTTTTTTATTTTGCACTTAGTGCCAAAACAAGGTAAAAAAGAAAAATTAAAAAAAAAATTAAAAATTCAGTCCCAGATATCTGTCTAAATACCTGAAATCATTTGTACAGACTCTCAGAACTATGTAACAATTCTTAACTCTATGTTATGAATAGGCTTTTGATTGTTTTCTGTAGAGCCACCTAAGTTTGGGGGTCTTTCAGCAGTTAATAATGTTGGGATAGGATATGACATTAACACATTAAAATAAACAAAGCTAATGGAATTATTTGCCATCGATGTCTATGTATAAATGAGGAGCTATTTGGAGTAATAAATACCCACACTGATGGATAAATGGTAGTGAGTTTCAGGGTCCATGTAAAATATATTATGAATAATTAGGAGTTATATCACATTTTTACTCAAAGCAGACACCAATTTGCTTAAGAAATTCAGAAATGCTAGCAGAATCTACCTATAGTACTGCAAAACTGTTCACTGGAGCTAATAAGATTGACTCAAACCAGCAGACAATTGAACTATTATTCATTTGAAAATAAAGGATTAGAAACTCGTGCACCCAGATGTGGTTTCAGATGAAACAGAGAGACAGAATTTCATTTGATAGACAGGGAAGGGAGTGCCTCTCTGTTCCTGACTCTAAGAAGTTAAATAAGCCCCTAGAATAGCATTCACAGCAGGTTTTCTCTGTGTCTAAGACAGTGATAATGATGAGAATAATACATTTCCCTGGTAGGGTTCCACTTAGAACACAGTGTTCTGTTCTTGTCAATTCAGATTAAACAAGATACTGCAGGATTTGAAAAGTATAGAGGGAAAGTGCAGTGAACTATAAAGACAGAATTGTACAAAAACAAGTAAACATATGTGTCTTAGAGGTTCAAGGAAAGCTAAATAGATAACATCTTGAACATGTGTACAATAAATCTGACAGGTGTGACAATACAGCTCCTGTAGCCATGTGCAAACGTACCCATCCATAACAGTGTTCTATACAAGTAATTGTATACAAGTTATGTTCAAGGTTGCCCAAATACCCACTACAAGATGTTTTTCTGTGAATTACTAAATAAGCCATTCAGATATACAGCTTTATGGGGTTTGTTTTTCAGATACACATTATATACTTGCCTCATGAAAGTATCAGGGCACATTTCTGTTAAGAGTTTGACAGCTTCCAAGAATAAAATCATGGAAATACACATTTTTCCCTATTTAGAAAATAATTTTTAAGTCATTTTGCTGTCAATCTCTAGTCTTTTTCATGTGCTTCAGAGTGAAGGCTTGAAATACATTTGAGTTGTTCTGCTGTATTTGCTATCCCCAAGAAAACTCTCAGTGTCATATAAGCAGCTGGAAAATTTTCATAGAATACCAGGTTGGAAGGGACATCAAGAATCATCTGGTCCAATCTTCCTTGGCAGAAGCCTAGTCTGGGTAAGATGGCCCCATGCCTGTCCACAGAATCTTAAAAAATGTCCAATGTTGGAGAATCTATTACTTCCCTATGGAGATGATTCCAATGGCTGATTGTTCTCATTATGAAAAACTTTCCTTTTGTGTCCAATAGGAATCTCCCTCAGAGTAATGGATACAAATCCATTACACCTTGTCTTTTCCATGTGACTTCTTGTAAAGGGAGTCTCCTTCTCCTTTTTAGCCACCCTTTAAATACTCCACTGAGCCTTCTTCTCTCAAGGCTGAATGAATTCAATTCTCTCAGCTTTTCCTCACACAGGAGGTTTCCCAATCCTTTAATCATCTTTTTGGCCCTTCTCTTTGTGGCCCTTCTCTTTGTGGCCCTTTTCTGGACCATCTTCAGCCTGTCCACATTTTTTTTTTTCTATAGCAGGGACCACAACTGAACACAGTATTCCAGGTGTGGACTGACAAGCATTGAGAGTGGAATAATGACTTCTCTATCTCTGCTGGTGATGCCCTTGTTGACGCAATCCAGCATCCTGTCAGCTCTCTTTGCCACAGCAACACACTGTTCACTTCTATTGAGCTTGTTGTCCACAATGACACCCAGGTCCCTTTCCACAAAGCTGCTCTCCAGCCAGGTAGATCCCAGTCTGTGCTGCACTATGGTATTATGTTTTCCATGGTGCAAGACCTTACACTTGTCTTTGTTGAATTTCATAAGGTTCTTGCTAGCCCACTCTTCCAGCCTATCCAGGTCTTCCTGAAGGATGGCTCTCCCTTCTGAAGTGTCTACTTCCCCACTCAGTTTGGTATCATCAGAAAACCATCAGGGTACAATAAATACCATCATTCAGATCACCTGTGAAGATCTTAAACAACATTGGGCCCAATATCAATACCTGGAGGACCCCATCTGTGACAGGTTGACAGCTTGATTTTCATCTTATGAGGACAGCACTGAGTTGATGAGGATTGTCATGGAGTTCAGCAGCTTTGCATGGACTGAAGCATCCATTTTCATCACAGGTTCCTCCGCATGGTCAAACTGTCTGCACTTTTTTACAGAGCAATGTAACCTCTGGAATCACTACTAGACTTTCACCCGTGAGGAGGGTTGCTGCACTCAGCTGCAAGAGGCAGTCCCTGGTACACAGACTGAGCTTCCATTCCTTCTTCTCTTGGTCACCTACAAGTGTGTGGGAAGATGGTGCCAGATGAGGAGTAGATGAGCAGCAACTGGGAGTTGCAGACCAGGAGCTCTACACCTAGGTGAGCTGGGGGTGGGAAACAGAGCTGGGGGGAGAGGCAGAGAGGAAGAATAGAAGGTGGCAAAGGGTGGGCCAACAGGGAGTCTGATTTGGAGAGAAGGAAACTGAGGTGAACAGTGTTGTATGACCACTGGGTAGGAGGATAAGGATGCAGACATGCTGTTTGCATAGAGAGGTTTGCCTATAGTGTGCTCTTTTTCAGAACTAGAAACTAAGCCCAGAGGACACGTCTGTGAAGTGTGTGGCAAAATACATTGTCCTATTCCATACTAGTCTAATGAGCTGCCTAAAGAGACATTAAGGGCTCGCAGTTGCCACCAGCTTTTTCATTAGATGATACAGCAGTATCATCTGGGGAGCCAGGAGTCCTGGGGAGCCAGGAATCCTGTTTAGTAAATCTTAGATCAGAGCCCATTATTCTGCCTGATTAGATAGCTATGAGAAAGGGGCTGTTTTTTTCCTGTAGGTGTTTTATCTGCTTATTTTTAGGTAAAAAAAAAAAAAAAAGAACCAAAACCTTAGGCCTTTTAAAGAATATTAAGCCTGCAAAGTCAATTCAAAGGTTGAGAAAGACCAGAACTAACATTGCTTGTGCAGTCTGATTTTTACAATATCTTTAATTACAGGATCACATATCATCTTCTACAGAGCCCTTGTCTCAGTCAGAGGGGACATGATATGTGGATGAACTGGGATGTGTGGGGATTGAGTTATGGTGCCATTAGTGTCTGTGTGTGGATTCAGGCCACCCTGACTGTGAAGCAGAGTACATGCATTTAAAACACTTGCTCTGGGAGCTTAAAGATACTCAGTGATGAAGGTTAAAGGGTGAAAAATAAGCCAGCAATATATAGTAGACACCTTTACTTAACAGCAAATATTCCCATATTTGAATTAGATTAATAGTGTATGTTTCAGTTTTATCTACAGGCTGCCTTCCTAACCATTAACTATCTCATTTCCAGATTCATGCCATCAATTGTTCCTGTGGAGCATTTTTAAGAGGATATCCCATTATACACAATAGCAAATGTCAGTTAAGTCACTAATTGAGAAGACCTCTATCCAAATTGCCCATTTCTCTCAATGAACTATTTTACCTAACAGATCCAGAAACCTTTACCCAAGAACTATGTGTATAAGACACATTTCCTTTTTATTTGAAATGGAATACTGAACTCCAGGAGCTCAGTTCATCTTCCAGTTATCTTTTTTTTTAAATTAAAATAAACAAATAAATAAAATCATATATTAAAAGAAGAACTGGGAAAGACAAAGTAACTATTTTCTGTCCCTTTCTATCCACCCAGATATATTCACAACTATAGCTGGTACAGAGCCCACATAAATGCTGCTGCAGAGAAATGTATCCATTTTGGTGGAGTAGCTTGTGTGATTTCTCATAAATGCTTTACAATAATGACAGCCACAGCTCGGAAGCTATCATGGTCTTTTTCCCTGGAGAGCAATATGTGAACCATACTTAGTGTTTAACCTTTTCTGAGAGGGCAAATGAAGCAGGAGTCAGACATAATCAAGAACTAGAGAAGGGAAACTATATAATCAAACATGCTTTTCAACAATGTCATTCAAATTGTTCTGGTTTGTTTCAATGGATCCTTTCCTTGCTTTTGGCTGGGGGCAGGAGGGTTGGAGAGAGTTGTAGAAATACTTTCAAATAGATCCAAAAATACAAATCTTTTCCACATTAATTTCCATATTAACCAGACAGTTACCTCACTTGACTGAATCGGGGACCTCCCTTTGGAAGGTCTTTTCCCTATATGGGGCAAAGTGAGAATGTCAGTTTTGTACAGGCACATGCCCTTCACCTGCATGTGTCCACTGTGCTACAGCACACTGGGGACCTGCTCTTGCTTTTGGCCTTGCAACAGCAAAGCCTTCAGCAGCTCTTGCAATTGATTTCAGCGCATGCAAGATGAAGCCCCTCATAAATATGCAATATACCCATGGACAACTCTAAACTTGAAAGAAAGAGTTCAGACACTAAATAAGTGATACTGGATTAATTTTCAGTATTAAGTAGTATACTATGTTAATGGTCTGTCATTAATGCTGAAGAGCACATATGCATTTCTAACCTGAATACAGATCCTTTATTAACTCACTACTGAGTGTGAGCCTTTGTGTTGGGAACAAAGTGTTGCTGAGGCAGCCAGATATGTATGAAAGACCTATAATGGCCACTGCTAGTGTGCTTTACCCTCTCAAAAATCAGAGCTATTGCTGTATATTTAACATGTTACAAATACATACCTCACATCTAATTTGACATTAAAATTGTCGTAGTCGTTGTACTGGGGGGGGATTTATTTGTTGTTTTTTTCCTTAAGTGCTAGGGAGGTAAATGAGAACATAATTACATTGTCAAAGTCAATAATAGCAAGCAGCCTCTGTCAGGTCTTGCTGTGCTCAGCACTGTTTCACAGGAACTGCTGGGGAGCTCTTCCGCCACCAATCCATTTGGCTCCATTTAAGAACTGAGTACAGGAAGGTAGTTATTGTACAAGATTAGTTTCCTGTATGCTGCAAATTGGCAGTAGCAGAAAAACACAGGATGAATTTATTAGCTTGCAAGGTCAGCTAATAAAAAGAAAGCTATGTAACTCAGACTGCTGTTTACTTTAAGTCCAATCTCTTATTAGACTTCATGCAAAATTTAAACTAGTTAACTCCTGCATTTCCAGTCTGCAAAATCAGCACAGAATAAAAAGAACAAACCAACCCCAAGAAAACAGCTTTAATATAAAAAAAACCCCACCTAGTACCAAAAAACCCCCAAACAAACAAAAAAACAACAAACAAAAGCAAAACAAAATAAAAACAACTGGTCTGGATGTTGTAGGGTTAGAATGCCCTGCTCTTTAAAAAACTGTACTAAAAATACAGACCTTGAGATCCACAGGCAACTGTATGAGTTGTGTTTTGTCACTACTGCAGAAAGATATGATGATAAATATGATCTTATAATATTTTGTTTGTGCAACAAATACTAGCATTATGTTTTGGGAGAGATTGCTGTTGCTAATGAGATTGAGATTTTGGCTTAAAACCCTTTTTTTTTTAACTGAAGTTCATGAGATAAAAACCCAAATTTTTTTGGACAAAATACAGTGTTTGAGGATGATAATAACATCGTGTTGTTCTTGGGGAAAAATACGTGATGTAGATTTGACTTATTGTCCTTTTTTCTTGCTACAGACTGCAAGTGGACTGTTAAAATAGTACCATCATTTCGGGAAAAAAAGTGACTCTATGCTTCAAACAGCAGATAATTGGGGTCAGTTCAGCCTGAGTTTTCTCCAGAATCCAAACACACTCACTCACACAAGTGGGAAGCTGGATAAAAAGAAGGATTTTGAACTCTGTTGTAATACCTGTACAATAAACTTACTTCAGATGAACAGTCAGAAATTCCAAGTACTTAGACTGTTTAACCGGATTTTCTAAAAACTTTTAAATATGTCAGGTAGTCATAGCAGTTAAGTGCTCAACTTTCTTTGAAGAACTTTGAAGACTATGAGGCACCCATTCACATCAGTTTCCTAGGGTAGAGATCCAGGCTGAAGCCTTTGGGAACATTAATGTGGTCACTTGTCAGTAGCCCAGCATGCCTAACCTGTGTATAGTTTCACCTGCTCTTTGGGCAGGACACCAGGACTTAAGCTTTCCATACTGCCAAGGAAGGATAAGCAAGTTCTTCTGAAGAGCATCAAAGGGAGATACAATCTGCCTTTGTTAACCACTGAGTTCTTGCTGTTGGTTATAAGGTGGAACGATAGAACACATTACCTGCCTCCCTTTACTGAGTTCTTCTCATCTTATCCAGAGATCACCACTCAGATATGTCCCTTATAAATAAGTAGGTCACTGTCTCTGTCTCCTCCACCTGGTACAGGAATATATGCCTCTGAGTTTCATGGATGTAACCCTGGAAAGTGCAGTTATTAGGGTTTTGAGAGAGAACAAACCATTATTATTATTTAAATAAGATTTAATGTAATGCAGGGGATGCTGCAGGAACTTAATACACAGTTTAAATACATCTGTGGTGGAAAGGCAGGATACAGATCGCCAAGACCATCAACTGCCAACTCAATAAGTGATAATAACACAAGAGCTTTTAGAGATGCTGGTTTGTGGTGACTGGCTTTGTGGTAGCCAGAGGTGCTGACTGCCTTTTAAATGAAAAGACAATGAACAACTTCTTGCAGGCCTAAAATGTTGACTGGTAGAAATTTTAACAACATGAGAACAAATTTTGTTATGCCCTGGTGATCTTGTTCAACTGGTCTTGCATTAAATGGTTATTCTGAAAGGTCTCCTGAGCCACTGCACCTGTGACACCAAACATTCTTAAGTTAGTCTTCAGGATCAAGCATTTTCACTGCCTCTTTCTAAAGACAAACATCCAGTTTGTTTTCTACCACAGAAGCTCACTGCTCATCAGTTTCAATTAAGTCAATGAAGGGTGAAGGATGGAAAAATAGAGTTATGGTGACAGCAAATCAGAGTACTAAATGAAAGCAGTAGATAGTGTGAGTTACTGTACTTAGTATAGTCTTTAACACTGTGGGAGACTGAGCTTTCCTCTTCTTGGGGCCCCATGTCCCAGATAGACCCAGAGCACACTGATCTGTCTTTGGGAATGGAAAGCTTGGCCACACGGTAGCCACCAAAGTGACACCCAAGCAGAGCAGGCAAAGATGAGGCTGAGTTTCAGTGCGAAAGGGTAAAGCCAGGCTACTAGCCTCTGCTTTCTGGATGTTAACATCCAAGTAGTACAGAAAAAAAGCAATAGACATTTTCCTGGGAGTAGGAACCATCTCCCTTTCTGGCTGAGGAAACCAGTTGCTTACACCTCTGTCTCCCTTTCTGTTGAGTACCTACTCTTAGGGAAAAATAAACAGTTACTACTGTGAAATGCAAGATGACAAAGGCACAAATTCCTAAAAAAGGCATTCCTAGTCTGACTTCCTACAGCTGATGAAGGTATATAGTCTGTCTCTAAGGTAAATGTGCAGCTCCATTGCTCAGGCAGCCTCATTCAGCTTTACTGTCCAGCCACACAGAGGACCTTCTGTGTGCCCAGGTGTTGGGACATGGTTTGCCTGACTTTGTATCTGAATAATGCCCACTCAGGAAAAGGAAACTCAGGTGGGAGCTACATAATCAGGGAAACAGGATTTTGATGTGCACTGTAGTACAGCCAAGCAAGTAAATTGGGGCTGACCCTCAGGAACCCCACTAAGCCTCCAGAAACACTCCTTCCTCACTGATACTGAAGTTTGGTGGTGAGGCCTCCCTGCATCACTTAGAGGTGCTCTAAGTCACCCTCCCCACCTGAGCCAGCTCCAGCTGGGTGGGATCCAGCCCTCTTCAAGCAGGGCTGGAACTGACTTAATATTCTTTCCAGCATTGCCCTCTTCCTCATAGACCCACCGACTCCCACAGAGGCAAAGCAAAGGGATGGTCATTTTCCATTCATCCAGTCTAAGCCTGGGTACCCAGCAATGCGAGTGGTAGGGGACAGTGAGAGTAAACAAGACACTGTTCCAGCTATGCTTATGCATTTCTTAATTAAGTGTCATCAGATAAAGAGCATCAGGAGCAGGGGCAAGAACCCAGCCCCTCCCTTCTGATAGAGGAGCACCTTCATGGTTACAGATGCCTTCTTGTTTATTAATCTCTCACTTCGGCTCCTGCAGGCCTGGGCTGCCTCAACCCTGAAGCCCCAGCCATGCCTCATGCACTTTGCCTGCCCACCCTGTATGAGTTAATCATGAAGGCTTCACCAGGCAGTTTCAGATTTGCTCATCTCCTGCGGCAAATGAATCAGAGCTAGAGTGGAATGTGAATCTGTGGAAATAAGTCACCTAAAATGCAGTTTTCTGAGATGTCTCAAGCCACCTCTAAAAAATCAAGGAAGACAAATGCAAACTCTTTCGAGAGGAAAGAGTGTAATGTACAGCATCAGACAGGGGGGCTAGAGCAATCTGCAGCATCCAAGACTTCAGTGCTCAGTCTTTCTTATCCTTAGTCAGCAGAGGCAAATGCTGTGCCCTTAGCACTATCATGCTGTAAAACTAGAGATTAAATGTAATGGTGTCAGAACCAACCACTGACCCATGTTTTCAAAGTGTTGCACAGACCAAAAGTGCCAGCAGCTCAAGGTTTCTCACGGGGAATCAGCAACTACCTTAATTCAGAAAAGAAAAGAAAAAAGAAAAGAAAAAAACCCAAACCAGTTTGGAAGCACATAGTTACCATAGATCAGATGCAAATTCACTGGTGTAATTATTCACCAGTGTCACTTCATACTACCTGATGATCTGAACTTGGTTCCTGGGATGTCAAACAACTTCTGCAAGACCTTGAGTGAATCACAATGTGTCAAGAAGATTCCATTGAAAGAGATTTTGGGGGCTGCATTTTTAATGTAACCTAAGCGGATTTAGGGGCTTTGGTAAATAAGGGCATTCAAGAAATCAGAGGTAACTTTCTGTTTAATGTGAGTCACACTGGGAGGAATATTGAAGAATGTTTTGCAAATGCAGGTCCTGTGCCAGAAAGCTTTTACTTACATACATCTCCCTGCTCATTGAGGTTGTCCACCAAAATAAACAAAAACACTCATTTGAGACTTAGGTCTCAGAAGAAGGGTTGCCCACAGCCTGCTGTCTGCCAGACCCACATGCCTGTAACCTGGAAGGCAGGAGAGCAGTTACCTCTACCTACTCTTCTCCATCCTGTAAAGTAGGAACCTTGGAGCAGGATGGGAGTGAGCAAGTGTGCCCTTCCTTTCCCCATTCTCTCTCAGAGGGAAGTGAGACGGCATCTTGAAACTCTACCATCGTGACCCACTAAGGCATATAGAATTTTAACCTGTAATTTAATCTGTGTAATGATTAACAATGTAGCTGAGCTGGTCTATGGCAGGAAGTGCAGTAGATCTTCCTTGAGCCATGATGTGCAACAAAACAATTCCCTGTTTGGGTGAGACGAATTGTTGCAAGTCTGCCTCCGTTGAAGAAGAGAGTCACAAAAGAAGTGGTCTTGCCTGGTCTCCAGGATGGTCAGGTAATTGTGAGCAAGCCATGATACGATGATCAAGTAAGATAAGCAGTAAAGGGTTTGTGTTCGACTGAGTGATGACTGCACAAAGCTTGCTTTCTACTGCTTAGTTATATTGGTCTTTACAACTAAAGTAGGTAAAAATGCAAGCTCTGAGGGAGCAAGAATTCGATTCAGTTTTTAATCCCAACACAACCTGCCTTTTAAACTACAAGCTAAATCCAAGTTTTATCAATCTCTGCCCCACAGTCTTGATGAGATTTTTCACATTCCTTTACCAGCCAGTTTAATTAGAATTTTAAGGCTTTTGTGTTCAAAGTGTCCACTTTGAACTGATGGGGTCAGCAGAGTTCAAAGGAAAGGATGAAAAAAATCCAAAGTCCGAAACAGAAATAAGCCCCAAACCTTATCCCAACTTCACAAATGCTGAAAAAGTTTGGATCTGGAGGCAGAGATCAGCGACGTGTTTGAACATATATACCCATATTGTTACAAGTTGCATGTCTGGTTTGAAATTCCTTATGTTTATAGAGTAATAAGGGACATGATAAACTTGGGTGACAGCATTTCTAGTATTATTCAAAGAATACAATATAAAGATCTATTCCTACGCACTAGTGCAGAAACACAGAGCTAAATGAATAAAAGAATGAATATACACACTGGAAAAAACACTCTTCCCTCCAGGCGAGATTAGATGTCTGGTTAAACTGTTCTGCGTGAAGTCCATCACACATAGCTGTGTACACTCTGCATACAAAGAAAACACTCACCCTGTCCCAGCAAAGAGGAGGCTGAACCATACCAACAGGGTCTGAGTCACAACCCAAGAGAGTCAGGTTTAGGAGTTTTTCTACCTGTTCCCAATTTTCAATTCCCCACCAACTAGAAATGAATATACTCCTTGTTTACCCTGATCTACAGTACATGAAACAAAGTGCAAAGTGCCATTGGTACATAAATACCAATATGTTGTATCAATATACACTATCTGTAAACACTGATGTAGTAGCAAACATTACAGTGGAAGTGTAGAGCTACAACCCACAGCTGGAGTCAGAGCAAGTCTAGCCAGGATATAGTGTGGCTTTTTGGCTTTTCCTGGCAGAGATATAACACTTATTGCTTCCACAGGTGTTTATCTGTCTGGAGTCCATAGTGTTACCTGGCTTAAGAACACAGGAACATCCATAGTAAGGTCAGCAATCTGGAGAGGGAGAAGACCTAGAAAGCTGCACTGCAATTACTGTCATCCCAGGTTTCCTGATCAAAGGGTGTAAACACTCTCCCAGCTTCTGAGAAGGACGCTCAGAGGAATGCATCTTTTGGCCCTGAAAACATACACAGCAGCCAAAGCTGAAGAAAAGGAATCAAAAGGCTAAGAGAATATGTTGATTGAAAGAGATATTGAGGAATATTTGGAGTAAAGGAAGACTGGTGGAAGGGGAAGTAGAAAAAGTCTTGTCACAGTTGGTACCCGGTCACATAAGACCAGTAAAAGGGATGAGAAGAAGATTTAAAGGGTATAGGGGATTTATCTCTTTGGATTTATTATTTTTCTCTTTCTTCCCGTGTCCTTTTTTTTTTTTTTTTTTTTTTTTCTTTCTTATAGATTCTTCTGTGGATGTAATGTCACAGACATAATTTTAAATAAAAAGGCAAATCAAAACAAGGTTTTAGTAACTGTGAAGCTGATCTATCCTGCTCTGTGGAGAACTCTACCACAAGCTGGCCCCTAAAAATACTACAGAGAGCTGTGACTCATGCTCAGAAGTATTGGCTGATCAATGGGAACTTTGAGGGTCTTTTGTAGGTATTTGTGTATGAGAACATGCACATCAGAGAGACAATGAGCAGGAATGTGTTGCTATTAGATACCTCACTGTGTCCTGATGAATCTGATGTGTGAAGGTAGCACTTATTCTGCACTCCAGAAGGCATGCTGTGTTATTCCTCTGGTACTATTGTTTTGGTCCTCTTATCAGAGCATATGTTAATAGCTTTATGTTACTTACCCTGAGAGCTGGAAATTGCTAAGAATTTCAAAGCTCTGTCAGGGAGGAAGTAAGAATGGTAGATGCCCCAGAAATACCCTACAGAGAGATTTAGCTCCTAGCTGTATTTTTACCTTTAGACAGTTTTTTTAAGCACTTATTATTTTCCCTTAACCTGCAGAGACAGCTATTTTCAGTAACATCTCCCGGTGTAGGGAGAAAAAATGCTGTTCATATTCACTTATATTAATTAACTGAGAGTAAAATCTGCTTCTGAAATAACATTAAATTAGTAGAGCAGAATACCATATTAGCTTGAACACATCAAAGTACTGAATGAAGCTGCTCAGCATCTGTAGCAAAGCATCTTATATGCTTGCTTTGTAAATCACAATAAAGAAGTGATTTGTACAGTACTTTTGGCAGCTTTTCTGTTTTCTGTCATATATTTCACTTCTTTATTCCTGTCACAGAATACTCTATATTATTAAAACCTTTGGAATAAAGAAATATATATCAGGAAATATCAGTAAATACAATTAAACATTACACAGTTGCTTTAGAGCACTTTCTCAGAGAAGTAATGAAATAATGTGAGCTACAATGGCATATTTCTTTCTGCCTTTTCTTTACACCATTTCATGCTTCCTGCTCACCCACTGCAAAAATCACTCCCAGGAGAAAAAGAAAAAAATAAAAAACTTCAAAAAGGGATGCATTTATAAGACATAACCCCTCAAAGAGATTCCACAGACATGTGTTTAGAAACAGTGCAAAATAACAGTGTCACAGAATCACAGGCAATGGATGCAGTATGGGAAAATAATAGATAATGATTCCAATTCTGTCAGCTTTTGGGAAAAACTGGGAGGCCTATGAGTGCTGTATAAGAGCATTATCCATGACTGCAGTGGATAGAATGACCTTACATACAGCATCCTTGCATGGATTACTTTTTCTCAGTGCAGAGTGGACTTCCATTAGGTCAGGAAAATGGTTCTCTTCTCAGGTAGCCTATATCTCCGTTCCCTTAGTTGCCCTTCACTATCTCTTGGTTTGGCTTTATTTTTGAGGACATAGGGCAGGGTGAAAATCCACCCTGTTAAAAGGCAAAAAAATGGGGCGAATTGCCATGTCTGCTGAGGTCATGCTATTTTAACAGAAATCTTCTATGACCAGTATCAGCAGCAGAACCAATTTGCTCTCTTTTAGGAAATGCCTATGTAAACTATCAAATGGGGCCATATCCAGACAGTTGTGGCTTTGATTCACTGTCAGTATTATTTGATGCAAGAAAGCAAACACCAAATCAGGAAGTGCTACAGCAGAGGGATGGGTAATAAGTGAAAAAATAAAAGGGTTTGTGGGCATGCCCTCAGGTAAATCTACACCTAATAATTGACTTCCACTTAAAGAAATCCATATGTCCTCCATGCTCAATGACACACATCCATGACACCACTGCAGTTCTAGGTCACCCCCCTGAGAAACAATGAGGTGGCCACGAAAGGCTGGCAAAAGGGAGACAGGGACTGGCAAGGGTGTGGAATGGCTGCTCTGTGAGAGGACATTAAGTTGCCTATGACCTTTCAGCCTGGGAAGGAGGCAGAAACTTATGACAGGAGTCTTAGGAGATGGGAGTGGCATAGAGCATTGAAGAGGGAATATTAAAGTACAAAAGCTACTGTTTCTTCAAAACAAATTAGGATGGCTTTTGTTGTTGTTGCTGTTGTTTGTTGTTGTTGCTTTGTTTTGTTTGTTTGTTTATATGTGGCATGTAATTAAACTGTGGGACTTTTGGCTGCTGCAGGATGGTAGAAAGCCAAAAATATACATAGCTTTAAAAATAGCTTTGCAGACTCACAGAAGGAAAATCTATTGTGAGCTACTAAGAGGGAAGATATCACCTTTGTGCCAGGTGGACTCTAGCCCACAGCTGATGAAAAACACAGCTAAGGAGCATTCATTATAGTCTGCTTGTTCTTACACCCTCCCCTCATCATCAGTTACTGCACTGTGTCAGGAAGAGGATAGGGAGCTTATCAGAACCCTACGTTCTGTCTCATTACAGCTTTTGACTTACATTAACTATATTTACAATGCAGGAGCTCCAATTCAGCCAGCTCCTGTATCATTAAAGACTGATGGTAGGTTGCACAGTAAATGACTGGGAGGCATGGTTATACTTAAAAAAACCAAGTTCTTTGGCTCCCAAAGTATCAGAAATTTCAGATACTGAGAAAAGTCTGTATATATACAACATATATTCAGTCTCTGCGTCTATATACCATTTACACCTTCAGCTCAGAGCAGCCAATCAGTGCATATGTAGCTCCAAGCTACAGGCCAAGCAATGATGCCTCTAGTCCATCAATCATCAAGCCAGATCATGTAAGTGAGCACTGAGAATGAGAAGATAGGAAGTGATGTAGTCACAGCAAAACAAGGGAAAGAATATGTGTGGGAGCTATGGAACTGCATTTTGAGGTAAGCAGATATTTGATGAGAGTTTGAGGTTTTGCAGGAGGAGAAGGAGCTACAGCTTTAAGCATGTAAGTCACTTCATTAACTAATCCCTTTTTATGAGTTGGAGAGTTCAGTCTGTTGACTTAGTATATTTTTAATCAGTATTGATATTATCATCACTAAGAAAACAGGACCAAATTCTAAGGATTTATCACCAAAACAATGGTTAATTGAAGTTCATTTAACATCTATCTATCAATTACTTCTTCTGCAAAAATAAAAGAATTATTATACCTCACTGTAATATCGTCCTGGTGAGCTCCTATCTGTTTTAGAAAATTTTGAGATTTATTGTGCTTATCAGCATTGAAAGAAGCTTCATGCAATTGTAAAATAGCTAAGAAAGAAGAAAGTTCAGAACTTTAGAAAAAGAGTATGTACTTTGTCCAAATAAACACTTTGGTAGATTTCACATAAAAAAATAGCTTAGTAATTTCCCTGTTCAGCTCCATTTTCTCTGAAGTTAAAAAGCATCTTAATGCAGCTGAGAGAATAAGCTCTGGCTAGTTGTACTTTGCCTACATTTTATTTATGTGGATCAACTGCAAAACAGTGTTAGTGCTATCCATCATTAATGAACCTTTGTACTAAGGACAGGGAGTTTATGAGGACTAAACCCTGCAAATAATATTGGACTTCATAACTAAGTCAGCACAGTAGGACTAAAATGCTTTATTGGATCTTATTCACAAAAGGTTTATACTATACTGCTGATATCTTCCATTTCACTTAATCACTTTTATGAACACAAGCCGAGCCCCTACTGCAAACTCCCACCAGAGAGCTTAGCAGTCTAAATGATACTTCACTGAAGCTTCAGAAAGTCTCTTTGTTCTGGAGAAAACATGCTAAATCATAGCAACCTAACCCTTTTGGTTTCATATTTGCTTCAGAAGGTATTTTTCTGCACTTTCCTTTGCTGGGAACATATGCATTAACAGAGGCATTATTGAAATGTATCTGTCATTTTTCTGTATTGCCATAGTCTGCAGTGTCTTTGGGCACAGTCAGTAAGCACAAGGTCATTTATCTGCATTTCCTCAGAACAAGAAGTTTTGTAACATAGGTGACTTTATATCAGTAATATTGTTACATCACTTTTATATTCTATAGACACCTTTATGACACCTGTCTTTGTCACAAGTGTCAATAGTTATCTCCAATTTTATGACAGTAGTTGGACCTTTCAAGTAGTTTTTACTTACCTAAGCACTCCTTTATTTGAATCCTCATGTGAGCAGGGGTCTGAGGGATTTAACAGGACACCATGTCTGTACTAGGGAATGAACATGCCATGAGCATGTTCATTCTCTGGCATAGAGACCAACTGGCCCACAGCTGATGGTGTTCACACACCTGAATGCTCCTGGCCTCCAGAAGAGCAGGCTCACACCCAGACTGCCTGTGGGAAATGATCCCAGCCCCAAGCCATTCCCAGAGACTGGGACAGCACCAGCTGATTTAGGCCAGAACAAGGGCAGGAGGCACCCTAACAATTCACCAGGACACACAGGCTCTGGACTAGTAATAAAGACATCGACTTCGGTTGCTCTGAGCTTGTGCCTCAGTTCTATGTCAGGTATTTCAGTGGTACTCCACTGGAACATTTTGAACCTCAAGATACTAAAGAACATAAGGTGTTTAAATGCAATAGTAATGGGAAGAGGCAGCAGGGATGTAGAGGTACCAAAAAAAAAAAAGACACTCTTCCCATACTGACAACAGACACACTGTGGTTTGTAAAAGTAATCGAGAATATCAGTACTGTCAGCTTAGAGCTTCTTGGTAGCACAGTGAAAAGCACCAGTATGATCTAACTTGCACAAGGTTGCAGGAATGCATCTCTAAGGACCTACAGTCCATTCAGATCGCAAAGGGAAAATCTCCATGCAGTGCACCACTAATTTCATTCCCTACTGAAGGTCAAGGAGAAAAAAAATGTGTACACTATCATGAAGAAACCCTTCTTTACAGAAGTATTTGTTTTAATTGGCTTTTTTGTAGTCATCCCCTTCAAACAACACTGAAAGTGTCTTCTGACAGTATCAAAACTGTTCCTGCATTTATTAATTGATGATAGTATAAAAGAAAGTAATTAAAAATTCCATGAAACTATTCATTCTGACTGTCTCGTGTGGCAAGACATTCTTTCCCACTGTGCTAAAATTAACTGTTTCAGAGAAATATATAAACAATGTGAACAATCAATAGCATCCTCATCTGCCAGCAGCACTGTCAAGTGGCAGCCAATCTAGCCAGCACTGGGAATGACCACTCAGATTACTTTCAGCAGATTGACTCCTGGTGATCAATATCAAATATTTAACACATGTACCTCCTGCTTTGCTCAAGCACTAAGAGGAAAGACTGAAACCTGTTTGCTATACAGTGCTTTCTCCTCAATGGATTTATTTAGACATGAGCATACATTTTTGGTTCCCAAGAACTTCCCAAGTTTGATTCCCACTTTCCATAGATTTTAAAGGGAAATAACTGGTGAAATCTCTAAAAACAATTTGAGTGATTATTATTATCATATATTCGCAAAGCCTGACATCTGCTTTTACAGGCACTGTGAGTGGCCTGCCTTTTCTTTTTTTTTTTTTTTTTTTTCTTTTTTTTCTTTTTTTTTTGTAGTAGTAATCCCATTACCTTTTCTACTGATCAGGGCAGTCTGAGTCTGCCCAGCTGATTAGCTATTATTATGTCAAAATACTTTGTAATCCTCTCTGATCTCTTCTTAGCAGCAATGCTAGGGCAGTGATACTCTCATTTGAATATGCTCAAACATGCAATCAGAGGAACAACTCAGCATGCTTACCAGTTTTCCGTTTTGTTTTCTTTATGTCCAGCATCACAGCCCAGTCTAGAAAATAGTATTTGCTGCTTCTGACTTTCCACAGGGGCAAGACAGACTGGGAGGATGCTCCAGAGTTACCCCAGGGCAGGGGGAGAGGAGATTCAGAACTCCCTAAATCTCTGGTCCTCAGCTGCCCACGTGTTTCCTTTTCCCGGCTAACAACGTGTGGAAGATACTACTCATTCATGCCTTCCCTTGGTGTGGACCTGAGATCCTGCTCTTGGATCTGGGACGTAGAAAGCAAGCTCTGATTCTCTAATCCTCAGTGTTTATATTTCATGTGTTTCTGTGCCTCAGAATAAGTAAATCAGCAGCTGTCCTGCCTGGAAGTTACTGTTGGGTAGCTGCATCCCAGGTCTTGTCTTAGCCCCAACAGACAAAAGATGCAACACAAGGGGAAGAAAAACAAATAAAAATTAATATTAAATCTCAGAAGACAAATACACTACAGTGCCAAATTATGGTAAATCAGCACAGATTCACCGTTGTTTACATCAGCTAAGTAGAAGAATGGAAACTGCTGACAGAATGGGAGCTCAGAGGCACATGAGTCACCACTCATTGAATTTCCATACTCTCGTGACCTAGTCGTGTTGTTGGGGCATTCAACGGAAGATGCTGCTTAAGATGTCTTTTCTTCCCAATAAATGAATTTTTGCATTCAGGGTGCATACAGGAAAAGCTCTTTTTTATTTTTTTCCAGAAAGCTTTCTATTAGTGAAGAAACAATTCAGACTATCAGCTTGAAATCAGTCAGCCTGCATCTCAGGCAAAAAAACTACTTGTCAGGGAGATCTGCTAGGGTAAAACAGTCTCCTAAGGGAAGCAGTGGAAATTTCATATCTTGACACATCACAAGCTACCCTGGATAAAGCAGTACTACATGCATAAGAAGAAACAATCTGGCTTTTCACAGGGAGATAAGTTCAAACATTGAGTTGCTGAGATGCTTTGGAGACAAGTGAGATGTGAGGTCTAAAATAAACAGAGCACTTCATTGCACTGTCAGTAATCAACTGTGGAGAGCTATCCTGGTTGCTGTTCTCCACTCTAACCTGTAAAATACTGCACACCATAAATTCTTGTTAGAGAGAACATACAGTATTTTCTAGGCTAAAAGAAGAAATATCTCTGCAGTAATAATAATAAAACAACCAAAGGAACAACAACAAACATGCAAAAACTTGGGTAATCACACTTCTGAAAAATGACCAAAAAACAGCATGATTTGAAAATTCACCACCAAAATAGTGTGAGATTTTACAAGATACCCTTCTCTTTAGTGTGCATTTTGGTTGGCTCCATATATACAATTCAATTACCTCCATTTCAGCACGTTATTTAGGAATGTCAGTGTGAATATATTTCAATACCTCACTTTGACAGATTCATAAAAATTCTTTCAATATGCAAAAAAGTTTGTTCTAATTTGGGCTCAGAGTTCACAATTTTAAGTTGGTCTGACTCTTAAGTACTTAAAAAAATGTCTTCTGCTGCTGAAGAAGTTGGAATAAACATTCCAGCTGTTCCAAAAAATTAAGTGAATAGTATTTGAAGGTAGAATATTGGACTGGCTCCAGAAATGCTTCCTTACAGATTGTTTGTGGAATTTTTCAATATAAAATATTTATCCTAAAATCCAGAAATCCATACCAAGCCCTCTGTTATTTTCTAATCCATCAGTAATGCTTATGATTGCCTTTCAAAGAACATAGGCAAGACAAAATAATGTAACTTTTGCTGTAATTACATGTGAAATCAGGAACTTAAGAGTTAATATACATACAGGAGAGAAATCCCTTTCCATTTGTTCTTCATCATCATTTTTTTTCAGATAAAAGCAACCTTTCTCAAATAATTTATCAATGATTCTTTACTTATACTTCCTGTCATAGATTTTGGCACATACAGAGCATATTGTTTCAGCTTAAAGTTATAACATAATAACTTCAGACATTTTGTGAAATAAATAGAAATAGCAGGTATACTTCTCCTTTGCATCATTCATAAAGAACAGAGAATTTGGCAATTTTCTGCTAAGGAACAAGAGACTGAAATAGAAAATATTTTTGAGATCCTTTCAGCTGCAACATATATAGGCCTCAAAAAGTTGAAATAGCCCCTGAAATGTTTCAGCTTTGCTACTATTGGCTTAAGTAGTTCCCACCTTCCCTGTCCCAGCCCATAGTTCCCAGCCTTGCACTAAAGCTCATTCTCATGGTTGCGGCTACACAGCTGTTTCTGTGATTACACAGCACTGCAGTTGCATCAGTAGCATAAGGACACAAACTATCAGTAACTGTCATGTGTTTTCCATGGCTTGAGGTATCCATGGCCACAGGATATTTCTCTGAGTGAACACTCCTAGTACCTCCCTGGCTTACCTCCCATTCCTCACATCTCCTTAGCCAGATCCTTCAGCCTTTGAGCAGCACGTCAGCATGGAAACTGGGAAACTCTGACCACATATTTTTTTTTACAATTTATATTTTACCCCTGTTCTCTGTCACCTTCCCTATGTCATTTCCTGGAGATGCAGAGGAGCCCATTTCTCTCTCCAGAGCTCCAGACACAGCAAGGAACTGCAGTTCTGCTCTAGCCATGACCTACTGAGCCATGTGGAGATTTACAGATAGCTCCAGTAAAGATCTGCTTGTAAAACATCCCGGCTCTGACAGCAGAAGCTGTCAGAACTCTACCTTGCACATGGTACTCACTCCACAACTGACCCTCAGCTACCTAGGTGTGTTAACAATTTACTCTCTATATATCCATTAACGTTTTTTTTTTCAGAAGTTTCCTTGCTTGTGTGAAATTTCTTGTATAGATCACAAAGCAGAACTGTGAAGCAATATTATGTTTTAATCAGCAATCTGAAACATGAAGCCAAATCCGTGATTATTTTTCTCAAAGCATTCAATTCAGTGTAATCTTCAGGCAATGCAAAAAGAAAAACCTTATTTCTTCTGAACTTGGTAGTTACTTTTTTGTTAAAGGGTTTCTCCGGGCTGAATTTTGCACTTACAGAAGCATTTAATCAACACTTACATTGCTTAATATTACACTGCAAATGTCTGATCATTTGACTGACTAATCCAATCTTCTCATTCCATGTGCAACAATGCAATGAGGGACACCTTTTAAAACTGGGGAAGGCTAGTCCCCTGAAGGGCTCAGTTCAGGGGAAAAGGCCAGTCTCTTAGCATACAAGACTGGCAGACACCCTGAGTGATTCAGCTGGAGCTCCAGAGGGCACCCCACCTGAAGAAGACACAAGACAACATCATCTATACCATAGGCAGACAGCTACAGCAGCAGTACAGATGTGCTGGCTCTGTTCTTTGGCAGCCTACAAATCTCTGCTGGTGGTCAGGAGGAGACAGAGAGACCTCTTACCCTGCCTTCTTATTCTTCTCTCAAGGCTGATAGCATCTACTGCAGCCAAAGACCCTATCGTGGCTTGCACTTTGCACAGAGGCACATAAGGCAAGCTTCTGCCTTCCCCTACACTGTGGCATCCCCCTTGTCCCAGCCTAACCTTCCTACTTCTGCAGACCTGGATCAATCACACAGCTATCTCTTTAACTGACTCTGCTAACAGAATACTTCCCTTCCCTGCAGAATGTGAGACTCATTTAATGTCTGCAACTCATTTTGAGCTCATGAGGAGCAGGGTATAGTTTAAGCCTAACAATATATCTACACAAAGCTCTAACTAAGACTGCATATTGGCCTATTTAGATTTTCCATTTAGTGCCAGTGTTCACGTAAGTTACAATTAAACCGTTCAGTTTTTATCTGTCTGTGGAATTCATTTCACCCAGGTGATGAATCAGACATACACTATAAAGTGCTCTGAAAAACTGTCAGACCCCTGTACGTACACCTCTGTACAGACACATAAAACCACAGCATTGTGCACATAGGAAGGGGTTTCTGCAGTTCATCCAGTCCAACCCCCCGAGTTTTTAATATCTCCAAGGACAGATTTTCCATTCATTTGGAACCTCCCCCAACTGCCGTGATCTCACAAAGATGACAAAGAGGGACCTCATGATTACACCAAACAGCTCCACAAGAACCTTGGATGCTTCCTGTCGGGTCCCATGAACTTGTGTATGTTCAATTTGCTTAAAGGCTCCCTCTCTATATCCTTCTTTGTGTTTGACTCCCACAGACTCTGCAGAGAAAGGAAACAAATGTTTCTTCACTATTCCTTTTGATGTACAACTGGGAGGACGGAGCTGTGAATGAGTTCAAAAAGCAATTAAACAAAGTTGTGGAATAAAAATCCATATTCCATGCTGAGATGCTGATAGCACCAGTTGATACCAGGCAGTCCTTATTCCAAAGCTTTCTAGATAGTCAGAAGCCAAACATGGGAAAACTCACAATATGGTAACCATGTTGCTTTTCATTTTCTTGTGCATGTGTGCCCAATCACTGTTTTTGTTGGCTTACACTGAAGAAGAATAGATCTGAAAGATTTCCACACCACCAGACAAGGCCCTAGACTGAAGGACTTTGGGTCCAACACAGTAAATTCTTACCCACTAAGTTTAATGCTTTACATCTGCAATTTAAGGAAAGTTTTAAAGCTTCCTCTTCTAGTGAAAAGTGGTATACTACAAATACTCCAGTGATACAGGCCTAGGTGTGAATGCCTAGTCACTCAAATGAGCCATGTTATTAAAAAATGCTTTTATGGCAGTAGCTGTTCACTGACAAAAGTTACATGATCACTGGACTACAACAGCAGAAAACTTAAACCATTTAAAAAGTGGGTTTTAAACAGTCAATGCAAACTGCACTTGCAGCACATACAAACACCAAAGCTGATTGTGGTTGGCTCTAGTCTCTTCCACCACTCTCTCTTACCCTAGCAAGGCTTCTCAAGTATTATCAGCCATTGAGTGCTGGGAAATTGCAGAGATATCTTGAGTCTTTAAAGCTCTTTGTTGATTCCTGACCTTGGTAAAACCATGCAAGATTTAAATTCATCTCCACTTCAAAATATTGTCCTACCCTCAAGCAACAAGTGGGGAACTCTCCTCATTTCAAAGCTAGTGGTTTCATAAGGATGGCAGACAGTGGAATATGAGGTTGTGGTTCATACAGATAATGATCTGAAGTTATAGTGACCTTTGTTGAAAGCTGCACTGAAGAATAAAGAAGCATTATATGAACTGTGCATTCTTAAGAGAAGGCAAAGGTACATAATTGCATCAAAGCCCATTAATTCCTAATAGATCCTGTCACAAAGGGGACCTTTGATATTAAATGACTAATTCAGTCCAATGATTTATTTTTATCTCTAAAATTCTACCTTAGCAGTCATTTTCATACAAAAAGACCTTTTACTTCTGATTTTCAGGATTTTTTAATGTGCATATTTAAAATCTCATGAATATTCTGAAGGCTTCACATGTGGAGGTCAGCAAGGGACTGTGCTAGCACTGCCCTCTTTAATATGCATATTAGCCACCGGTGGCTGGGGAGATTGCTAAGTGTACAGCATAAGCAATTTGCTGAAGCCACAACTCTCTGCTTCCCTGCCATCGAATGTAGATGAAACAGGGTTCCTCTTTACCCTGCAAAACAGACTCTCTTCAAGACTGCAGGTCAGTCCAGCTAAGGAACAGGTATTAGACAGCTGCAAAGAAAACAAGGGTGAAATAAGTACAATGAAAAATAGGAAAAACAGTATTAGTGTTAGTTAGCTATATGTTGTTTGTTCACTTCAGTATAGGTTTCACTGCAACATTGATGGAATACAAATTGACACAAAATTCATGTAAATTTATGTAAATGCATATATAAATGAGTTGCAGCCCTCAGGCTCCTGGCAAGTTGCCACAGTGGCTCTGAGCAGAGCAGAGACTTTGCACCACTGTAGTACTGAGAGGTGTTATTGTGAATTAGGTTGTGGTTTTCTGAGAAACATTAGTAGCTTTATCAGTTTCTACATAGAGTTTGCCAGGGGCAAAAGAAATACCACTTTGTGAACTTTTGGCTTCTTATCTGAGTTAGTAATAGCACTGAGCCTAGAAATAGCTCGTGTGTGACCATTACAAACCCTTTCACTTTCTCAGCAGAGTTTATAGTTACTGTGAGACAGAAACACACAGCTCATGAACATGATAAACTTCACTGGAATTTGTTTGGAAACTGTAATAGCCATGAACTTAGAAATAGCTGGTTCATGACCATTATAAACTCCTTTGGCTTCTCAGTGGAGACTTTCTAATAGCCATGAGCATAGAAATAGCTGGTTCACAACTATTAAGAACTTAGTCAACATGTCCATTGGGAATATAATGGTTGTAAGACCAGGAATAGCTACTTCACAATTTTTACACATTTTTTTCACTTCTCCATACTGAAACACAGCTGTGTAGCCAATAATTTGCCAGTAAAAAATAATGCCATCATACAGGCTTACTTAGCTATTCGGGGATAATGCAACAGCATAAAATAAAACACACTAAGGTAAGTGGCAGGACTAGATTCAGGTAGCTTTCCAAAGCCTGTGGCTTATATCTGATGATTTTCTGTCTGTCAGGGTATTTAGCCCCATTGGATTGGCATTCATGGATTCCAATCCCATCTCCATTCACAAGGGGAAAGGACAGGAGGTGTCACAGACAGTAACAAGCACAAGGATGGAGGGTAATGGTCTGAAAGTGTGATGAGCTGTTCAGGGAGGCAGCTTTTCTTATTTTTCTGTATAAAGGATCTCAGGATGAATGTGACATCTCTGTGGCCTGCCTACAATAATACTCGTAGCCAGGTCTATAGAGGTACTTGCTGGATTTTTTAAACTGAAGATATATTGAGTCTAGCTGGGTGTCTGTTGACCGCATGGCCAGACTGAGATAGCTGAGATGGTAGCTGATAGTCTGCATGCAGACTCCCAGCATGGCCCTTAGCAACCCTTACACAAAGCCTATGGCTCAGCCATGGCATGACAGGAAGAAAATCTGTTCAAGGCCCTCTTGAAACTCCGTAGAACACCTGGTCTTTGCAAAAGAATCTCTTCCCCTTCAGAAGTCTTCTAGAGCAAGTGTGGGAGACCTGTGGTGTCCTCACGAGTCTTTTTCTAGAAATTCTGTATGTTTACAAGTGGCTACATTGCCATGTAGCTGAGTATCTTTCACGGACTTTACCAAAGGAACAAAAATAGGACAATTCTAATTCTCAAAATAGAGAGGAAGCATGAAAACACTTTTCCTCTGTTACCCTCTCCACAGCATCTGGCTTCACATATTTTCCTTCAAATTCCCCTAGAGCCCTCTCTCGTGTGACCTCCTTGTCATCAATCACACCAGGCTCTCATATGAAAACACCTCTCTTATCAAAGAGGGAAGATTTTCTGGGAGTGGAAAGTGTCTCCTTTCTCCAGCTCACCAGCTGAGTGAGGGCAACAAAGCATAAAGATACTGGTGGCACAGGAGGAAGCATTTAGGTATTTGTATGCTCTTCTGCCTAGTGCTTTGGGGAATTTATTATTTCTTTTAATAAGAAGTGTTTGTGTAAACCAGAACCTCTAGGGCCATGCAGCTGCAGTCATGGGACCTAATTCTGTTCCCACTGAAGTCAGTGGCTAAACCTCTATTGATTTAAAATGAAGCAGCCCTGGGCTCTTTGGTGTTTTCTCTGTATTTCCTACTAAGAAATGGCTTTCTTTAAAGCTCTGACATCACATGATGCAACCCACTGTAAAAATGATGTTGTCAGTGTGTACAGAGATAAAGAAATGAATGCGTGATTTTTCAATGATAACGATAATCCTCTGTGGCACAGCAAGCCCAGGAGCTGAACCATTGTAGCATAGAAAGCCTCTGGAGAAAGCATGTACCAACACATCAGGCTTCAGAGAAGAGATCATGTTCCAGCAATTAAACATAGGAGGAATCAACCATTTTAATTAATTTTACCTGAGTTCTCACTGTTTAAAAATCCCCAGCCTTTGGGAAGGAAAAGGACAGATGGGGCTTTCAAGGAAGCTAAGGGACAAAATAAAGGAGCGAATGGGCAAACGGGGAAGAAAACAATAGGAGAAAGAGATGCCAAGGACTGTTGTTATGGTGGTGCTGGGAAAAGATATTAGTCCCAAGAGAAGAGAGGAGACGATCAAGGGTCTGATCCTACAGATCTTTATTTGCTTATGTGAATGATCTCATTGATCTTAGCTGGACTCTGTGCCTGGGAAACTATTTGTGGAATCAGATCACAGAGTGTTCAAGAGCAAATGCTACCTCATTCGTTGCCTAACCTGCAAACTTTTAGCCAGAGGGACAGATCAGGAGGTGAAGGGAGAAGGAGGAGGAGAAAGGGGTGTCAGAGTAAGGAGAGAAAGTAACACAGCTGAAGAGCTTTTGCTTTGGTGTTAGCAGAACGATGTCATTGATGTCACCTCGTCACCCCTTGCTCTGAAAGAAAGGAGACATCCAGGTACATAAGAATGTATTTTAAAAATTAAATGCATTTCCTGGGTTGAGGTTTACTTTACCCAAGGCTTAGCCCAAGGAAATGTCTGACAATGAAGTTATGAAAATCCTTAAAAAATAAGAAATGTTGACAGAAATGTATCTAGTCTGGTGTGAAAGCCATATCCTACTGATATATCATGGTAGGCTGTGATGTAGATGAAAAAAAAAAAATCTACTGAAGAAATAAACTTGTCAAAGTAACAATTTTGTGTTCAATATTAAATTACTGTATTTCCCTTGTACTCATTACAGTACCTGCACAGTCTAAAATTCTAAAAATGTATTTGAATGACCCATTCCTACTGAAACCAGTAGGAGTTATGCACTTAAATGTCTTTGAGGGCTTGAGTTCTAGTTCACTAATATTATAAATTTAACAGTACTCTACCTATTTTCTCCTAATGATGCCTCATCCAGTTTCTGGTTGTTTATTTTGTTTCACAGCACTGGTAGCACATTAATAATAGATATTTATATACAGGAGCTATCAAGAATGTTTTCCAGTGAAAAAGATTTTCACTTCCAAGAGCTTTGGACTGAGTAATAAGTTACATACACATTAGTTACTGCAAAAAATTATATTATGGCAACTGTTATTAGGTGCTAAGGTGCTTTTGTTCTTGCTGACATAAAAGGTTACTTTACCAGCCCTTAGAGAAAAAGGAAAATAGTAGATGCAATGTCTTCTGTTCTATTGCATAACCTGCTGCTAATCACAGAGCAGCTTAATTGCCACAGTGAGAAAGCTGATGCTTTTAGCTCTAGCATTATAGACATTCATGTTTTTCAGAAAAGGTTAGGGAAAGAATGTCTAGAAATTTAAAAGAAGAATATTATATATAATTTTTTCTTAAAAAGAGTTTTTTCATAAAAAAAAACCCAAACCCAAAACCAAAACAAAACTAGAGGTTGCTTAATTTGACTGTAGGACCTACTGTGCAAAAATACATCTATGACGAAACAATTGCAATCATTTGGTGATGTGCAATCAGAAAAAAAGGCAGACAAAACAAAACTGTATCACCTATTTCTTAGTCTGGGAAATAAAGAATATTCACTTCTAATCATTTCCGTGTTGTAGACAGGTAGGAAGGTGGAGACAAAACCAGAAAAACACAGGTAGGTGATGATAGTGATTTTTTATTTAAGGTCCTGAGCAGTATAAGATGACTTTTGGTTTGGGGTTTTTTTGGTTTTGTTTTTGTTTTTCCCATATGTAAGTTTAATTTCAGAGAGAAATAGCTCCCTTATGACATCACACCAGGGAAGTCTGTCCTTTCACCACCCGAAGCACACTTTAATCTGTCCAAGGCCATAAGGATCAGGCCTATTTTTAGTAAACATAATGCTAAATAACTTTCTTTGCTTTAATTGAGCTCACTGAACTAATCACAAAAGATAGGAGATCAAGGCACAGTTCCTTAAGAACGATGACTGTGGTAAATATTGAAAATTTTGGCAATCTTTTCTAAAATATAAAAGTGTATTATGGATTCTGATCTCTCCCTGGCTTTGCATGAATGTAAATGTAATTGTGGCCTCACCAGAATTTGTCCACATTTAACCTAGCATTCATAAGATCAGAAACAGATTTGTTTATTCACCAAAATATCTAGCTAGATACTTCATAATAGCAGAATTTTCTTTTAACCAACATTTTTGTGACCAGACTTCTTTTATTAAATATTTAGGGTCATACTGGGAAGTACAAAGTGAAAACCTAAGACACAGTCCTCACAAAGTTTCCAGAGCTAGAATCATATATAAGAATCATGTAATTTCCTGTTAGTAGTGTGAATTAAATATTTGGATTTCTTTTCTGTTATAATGTTTTGACTATTCAGACTCAAGATTGCCTAAATTCATTAAGTCTGAAAAAAGTGTGAATCAAATTTTGACATATTTCCTTTCCCTTTATCAAAAATTCTTGCATGAGGTATTTTTCTCTTGAGCTGTATGTTGGAATATTTCCCCACCTCAGCTGTCTATTCTCCCTTTACTGTTGTCAATAACTAAAATACCTTCCAAAGGCTCTGTAGGGCAATTGCTCACAAGTCCACCAATTTATCAAAAGATGCCCACCGCATAAACATAAGACAATGCATACTTGCAAAAGATACTCGGGGAACAGTAAGTAGGAGTAGGCACAGGGTAAAAGGCTGGTAAGGGTTAATAAGGTAGAGTCACTGTAACAGAGCAGTGTGATGTTTAATCTCTGTGAAGGTGTAGCCTGGCATTCAAAGGGAGCCAGAGCTCTGGGAATCCTAGCTGTGGTCATTACCAACACCACCGTCAGCACCGGTTGGTGGCACAGAGCTGAGCTGCACGGTATTGCCACCAGAAGTAGGAACACCAGTAGCACCTCTTTCTTATTTGTTGTATAAAAGGCAGGATGCAAGACAACAAAAACAATGAGTTATACAGAAGAGTTGCCTGTTGCCAGTCATATTTCAGGTGAGGTGAAGTATAAAAAACAAGTAAAAAAAAAAAGTGATTTGATGGTCAATATAGTGACCCACTATACACGTAAGAGAAGTGGTGAGAACATCCACACTGGCAGGCAAAAACTTATTCAGATACCTGAAAAGTTGCTGTTCCATATGTCTAGAGGGGTCACCATTGTGGTGGTGACCGACACCATCTCAAAGACTCTCTGGAGATCATGAAATCTTCTCTAGGGCCCAATCCAGCCCATATCCACATGTTCCTTCATGACTACTCAGAGGAAGAAGTGATGGCCCCAGGTTTGTTTTCTTTTTAATAGCCAAGCAAGTTAGAACATTCAGCCTTGTGGTAGGAAAATTAGTCTTCTCAGATCCTATGTAATCAATACAGTTAGTCATACCTATTAAAAGAAGCTCATTGTGATGAAATGACAAGGAAAGATTTATGATGAGCAGGAGACTCCACATCAAATTAAAAATGTTGCATTCTCTCTGTGGGCTGTATAAATCTGGTGTGTATTTTGGAAATACCCAATATGTGCCAGTTTCAGCTGAAGCTTATAATGTGAATGGGCATAAGAACATTTGGCAGATAACCCAAATTACAGCTTCACCATTGCAATTTCATTAGAAAACAGATATATTAGAAAACTAATCTGCTAAGAGGTGTGGAACAAACTGACATTTGCCTTTAAGCTCTCACAGTGCTGGAATTAGAGAATTTATTATTATTGTAACTTCCTGCTAACTCTCTCCTGAACTACTTCTTCAAGAAGATGTCCAAATTGGGTAACTTTTTCCTGCATTCCTACTCTTACATCTTTGCCTGCACTTCTTTCTTGAATGTTCAGTCTTATCTCTGTTTCTTAAGTCTTTTTATCCCTATCTCATCTAGGGATTTTTATTCACAAACACAACTCTCACTTATAACAAGGTATCTAACATGGAATATTTATAAACACAGGAAAATTTCAGCTAGAACAAACCAGAAGGAAGAGTAGAACCTGTTTTGACCAGTCATCAGCAAAACATCTCTCCCAGTCACCACTTCAACAGCTTTCTAGCACCTCTGCCCTTACAAAATTACCTCCAGTTATAGACCTTGCTAAAATCCTGTAGTAAACTACGTATCACCTGAAGTAACTAGGTGATGTCCATGTGTCCCCACATAGTTAAACTGATATATATGTTGATTCTACTATGTTTCTGCAGGGGTTGGCTGATGTGACCTGGTAATTCTTTAGTAAAAATGTACCTCTCCATCAGCAGCAACAGTCTTAGTGTTTTATCCTGTTTCTCATCATGGCAGCATCTGAGCACTCTCCTTGTCAAATCAGTCACATTAGGAAAATACATTTCCTGTGAACCACACAGCTGCAGCCACTTTTTTTTTCTCCTTGCTTTGAAGTTTTGATAGCACACACTTTATATCTTTGCTAGCCTTTGGTGATGACTTGCATGTTTCTTGGGTCTTGAAAAATAAGTCTTCATGGCCCAAGAATGCCTACAATAGTTCAAAGCAGCAGACCATACACATCTTTGGAAACAGGCAAAGAAATTCTTCCAAAAACTTCTAAAATAGATGAAATAACTGTACAGATTTTTTTTTTTTTCCGAATTCCACCTAGATAACAGTGATCCTAAAGCATTAGGGTGTATGGTTTTGATCTTTTTTAGCCTTTATAATGTCACTACCATGGTTCTATTATTCATAAAAATTAAAAAGTCTTATAATAGCTCCTTGGAAGCTCTTGGTTTCCACAAGAGCTAGACATTTTTCAAAGAGAAAATGAATTCTAACCTCCACAGAAGCTTTCCAAAAGGATTTTGCTAAGGTTCAGGTGCAGAACAAAAATTTAATCTTAACTCTTTTAACAGACCTAAGTATATTGAACAGCGTAAGATAGCATTAGAAATAGTCTGAGATAACAATATCAGTACCAGCTTAGCAAAGCACGAGTAGCAGTTGGAAACAGTGTGTGCCTGGCTTAGTTTTAGTCATGGTAACAAGAAATAACATGTTTGGAAAGCATCAGTAGTGAGAACATTCAGATTGAATGAGAGCCTTCAATGGGTGAAGGTCAGAAAGCAGCTCTGACTGTAAACAAAGGAGAGTTCTGTCCCCTCTGGCACTGAACCTGTATTCCTGAATAGATTCCCATCTGTACAGGCCCTAAAACCTTTTTGAAACTCAAAGGCTGAACTGAGGTTAAGTTAGGTAGAATGTATCCTAAATGTCATACACCTGCAGCAATTTCTACAATAAATATTCTTCCATTTTGTTCATGATTCACACAATTACAGATCTAATGCATTCCATATTACTGTTATATATGCTAATAACAACCAGCCTGCACTGCATAGCTCTGTACTTTCTTATTTATTCATGCATTTGAGATTTTAAACAAATTTATTTTAATCTCTTACAACGAGAATATGGTTCATCTATAACTGGTTCTTTGAAGCATCTTCTTTTCCAGTTGTATCTCGGGTTCAGCACAAGCACTGTCTAGTATTGGTGCCAGACTTTGAGACTCTGGCTAACACTGCTTACTGAAAGAGGTTTTACTTGCAGTGATGCTCTATATTTCAAATAATTTTAATAAATTAGGGAAGGAACTATATCTTCAATTCTCCAAGACATGTTCATGGTGGTGATGGCACAAAAAAGTGTTAAATAACTCAAGATTTGAGGGTCACCACATCCAGAGGAAAAAAAAAGCCTTAGTGTTTGAATTATCCTCAAACAAACAAGACAGACATTAAGAGGTAGGTGAAGAAGGAAAAACAATTATGGAAAACATCTATTTACTGTGGTTCAAATAGTTAAGGACTGATTACTTGGTTTAAAATAAAATATAAAGTAATAAAAGGGAATAGTGTTTGTACTTTAGATCCACTCAAAGACATTTTTCTTCTTTGCTTCAAATACTGCTGCTTCCATGCACACTATTCTGAAGATGAAACTCACTCTTAGAAGAAAACCTTGTTAGGACAAAGACTTCTGTTGAGGTCACATTCAAACTTAAATCTTTACCCTACCACAGACACCTGTGATCTGTAATTTCATCAGAATGATAATTTTGACACTTCTCCTGAAGTGGCCTTCTCCGTCTGAGATTTATAAATGTCCCTTTAAGGTGGAGCCATCTCCCAGTAAACAAAAACTGGGTAGGGACTATTTCTGTATTTAATATAAACAAGTCATAAACCCCCTGGGGAGACAATGTTCCCTCCTGCCTGGTGTTTAAAGAATTCAGCTCTCGCTGTGTATATTCTTTATAAACAAAAATCTGTATCTCATGTCAACATCTAACCTGACAATTGTATTTTATACAAGCATATAAATTACAGTATGAAGTGGCTCATTATGTGTTGTTGATTGAGAGTGGACGTAACACTATACAAAGAACTACTAGGAGATAGTAGGTTTGGCAGTTTCCTTAATCTGGATTTTGGAGAGTATCATACCATACTTCACATTCTCCTATGCCAAGCAATCATGGCTATGATGATGAACACTTCTTTCATTCCAAACTTAGAAACTGTTCTTTATTACATATTTTCTAAGTACAGGTCAGTCAGGTGTAACAAATAAGGCCCACAAGCTCCAACAGCAAAATTGCTTCTTTGTTAAAGTGGGATCCCAGGAAAAGCTGAACTGTTCCCAGCTGGCACCAGTTCTCAATTTATATGATCAAAGCTGAAAACACAGCTGTCACCTTGATGTCCTTAGCCTTTTGTTGTCAAATGTAAAAATTTGTACTTACATTAGCAGAAGTTCTGCTTCATCTGTTGCTGAACATTATCCAGTTGTGTTCACTGCAGCCTTTACTGAAAACAAAAATTAAATCTGCGTAACTTAGACACTAGTTTTCTCCAATGGCAAAGCAGTGTAAAATAGTCTGTCACTCCCCTGCCCCGGGACACATGGTTCCCTTCTTTGCAAACTCACCTGGCTCAGAGATGCAATGCAGTGCCCTCCCAGCTCTGCCAACTGAAAGGGCTGTAGGGATGCTTTGGGCTGCTTTGGGCTGTTTTCTGATCACAATTACTAGAAGGATCAGAGGTTGTTTGGTGGTGGTGGTTTGTTTGGCTTTTTTAAAGCTACTTTTGAAAAGAAATGTTGATCGTTTCAATGATCTGCTTTTCAACACATCTCTACAAGTAGTTATATCAGCAAAACTAAGAAAGTAGAAGAAGAAACATTGCAGTGAGTCGGAAAAGGTAGAGGAATAAAGCAAATGAGAACTTCTTAATCTGTTTTTGCTGATGAGAAAAATGTTACTGGGATTCAGTTTTTAGGGTATGGCTTTGTCCAGAAGGATGAGCTAAATAACTGTTTTGCTGCAGGGAAAGAGAAAGCCCACACTCCCTCCCCATGTCGTGGCACCCATGCCCATCGTTTAGCTTGTGCCAGCTGTGGTTTGTCTGGTAGCACAAAGGGACAACCAAGTTTAGTGAATGTACTAAAATGATACTAAAATTCAGTGGGGAAAAAAAAGTAGGGTGGTTGGTTTGGGGTTTTTACCAAACTGAGGGAATTAGCTTAAAGAGAAAAGGAAGGAAATTATCCTTAGGAGTGGGACAAGAAATGAGAAGATGTGGGAAAGAGTCAGTGCAGGAAATGAAAGAGGTGGAGAAGGAAAAGGGTGAAATGTAGTCTGTCCTTCCAGGGGCAGCAGTTATTCATCTGGCTCAGCTATGTCAGGAGCATTTGCCATTACTCTTTGAAAAAAATAGCAGCACTAATAAGAAGATAACCATTGCAACCAGTAAAAATTATTCACTTGCAGTCAGGATTCATGTTATAAAGACAGAAATGGAGCATTGCTACTAAGCAAAACTCGTCTCTGTGATGAACACAGAGACATGTATGTTCACACTGCTGGCACTTCAGCAGGTGGAGATGAGGAGCTGCATCTCAGCTTGGCCAGGCTGGGGCTTGGAGCAGGGCACGTAGCAAAGCTGTCAATGTGTTCACTCTCTGACATAATTTTTAAATCCATCTGAAAGGCAACTTTATGACATTGAGCCATCCCTCAGGGACTCATCTTATTCCCAGACCTTCCCGGCATACAACCTATATTGCTTTCAACTCCTCCTAACCTTCATTTAAGCCTGCAGTATTTGTTGTATGTGGCTCCAAAGGAAAAGCAAATAGCAGGATGCCATTGCCAGACATCTCTACAATGCTGCTTTTCAGACAGGTTTCGTCTCCTTTGCATTATCTACATGATTCAAAATAAGAACAGACCAAGCTCTTTCCTTTGCAATAGTAACAGCCTTGCATAGGAAAAAGGAGTAAGAAGCCTGAAATCACTGACTTCAGATTGCTAAGATGATGTCATCAACGATAAACTACTAACATTTCTGTCTGTTACATACCTGCCATTATAGGAAAATACAGTCCTTACTGATTTTTGTCATTTTCATAGAAGAGACTTTGGTTTTCACTGGCAAGCTTCTTTTTTTTTTTTTTCTGTTGCATTAGAATTAACCCCTGATGGAACAAAGAACAGTCAAACACACAGTAATTTAGCATGGAGTTAAGATACCCAAAACAGATGACAGAACCCAGGCAGTCTGAGAAATGAAACTGAACATTTGTTTCCACAAAGAAGCAAGGTAAACAGCAGCAGGGCCAGCAAATTACTGTGTCCTTTAGTATGACTGTGCAAAATCTGTTTACCTACCAGCAAAATTGAGCATGTGTCTGGAGTTTCTCACCTACAGCTTATTAATGATAAATCCAGGAGTGGTTCCCTAAAGCACTGTCTCATCCTGCCATAGGACTTGATTCTGAGAGCATCACCTAATTCTCTACTGACCTCTTTGAACTTGGGGCACTCAGTAATTTTCCGAGCAGGGACATAAACTGGATAATATTCAATGGTTTTACTCCAAACAAGTCTGCCTTCTTGTGGATTATTGTTATTGTTATTATTATAATCAGCCTGCATCCTTTAAAAAGATCATTTTCTCCCTCAAAAAAAAAAAAAAAAAAGTAAACAAACACCAATAAATTCCTCTGTTAGGAAACATTTCTTCACTCTCTTTCTTTTGTCAGCATGCACCTGAGTGCTGCTGTGGCTGACACCAATAGCCTTTGCTCTGTTTACTTTAAAGAATAAGCCACTGCTGTTTGATTTAGTTTTTCATTTCTAATGCATAAGCCCCTCTCTTCATCCTGCATTCCAGAGAAAAGGAACTGGAGTTCCTTTAAATATCATGCAGGGTGCCTCAGAACACAGAACTGTAGATGTAAATCTCCCTAGCAAATTTATATAACTGAGATTTATAGCAGAGGGGAAAAAAAAAACAAAAACAAGTGTGTGAGCACCAAGTTCCCCTGGTAGCATTAATGTGACAGGTGTACCTCAGCCCAGCCAGTCACTTTTTATTTAACTGCCAGTACACTTGTTTAATGCTTCGAGCTGCATTGCACCACGATAGTGTTTTGTTCTAAAGGTCAGCCACCCACACCAAAGTTCAAGAAGACATTTAAGGCAAACAAAAAATTAAATCAAAGGTGGCTTTTATCAGACCCGACTTGAGCTAGCTAGGCAAAATGAGGTTAATTAATACACAGGTTCCAAATTTTTAATAAAAAAATATTGTCAGAGCCATATAAATTGCAAAATTAATAAGATATAAAGAGCTGTGTTCTTCCTTATGCTTGTATCTGTTTAAAGTACTCAGGCTATCACAGCTACACAAGGAGGGATTTGTATATTTGTATATGAAAATAAAAAAAAAACACTGAAGAACAGGATTTAACATTTCATTCTTAAGGGAAAAATGGACTTCACTCAGGAAACTCAGTGCAGTTAATTAGGGTGGCCAGAATTGTTTTAAAATTACCAACTATGAACCTCCAATCTCATGTCCCCAATCTCGAAGGCACTCTCCAGTCATCATACTGGAGGTGCCTAATGAAGCTGTGATGGTTGCTCTAGCATTTAATATCAAGAAAGTGGTGATCAATCCAGAGCTCTGCTATCTGAGGCTGCCAGATCCTTCCCCCATTATCAACTGAGAGAGGCAAAAAATAAACTGCAATGACTGTTAGATGTTAATTGAAGATGTCTCTATACGGCTTGCATAAAACCAGTCTAGAAGGAAAAAATATCCCTTCCCTTCTTCTATCTTTCCTTTCCCAGCTCTGGAAGGAGATGGCAGAGGAAGCATAACAGCACTTTCCAAAACCTGGTGATCCCAGTAGGTGGGAATATTCCTTTGCCCAGATTGCCTGCGTTTTATGCTGCCAGATGAACAAAGCAGCCACTATGTCCGAGAGGATTGGAAATGGGGTATCAAATGTAAAATTAAACAGGTTTTTGGTTTGGTTTGGTTTGGTTTTGTACAGGACCAAAACACAGCAACAGCTGCTTGAGATGCAAACACAGTCCTCTTTAGTATGGAAACCATTTATACAAGTTGTTTGAATCGGTTGATCCTCGGCAAGGAAAAGAAGATGTTTATATAAATCCTACACTTCATCCCAGATAGCAATGTAGCGACATCTTAATCCAAATGACATGGGGCCAGATCTTTCAGACTCTTTGGGTGAATACTTCTTCATGAATTCCCTGCATCAGAAACAGGTTACTCATCTATTTCTAAGTGCATCCATCTGATGCAAATATTTACAATTCTTTAGTAGTCAGTGACAGTCCTTGGGTCTCTTAACTGATTTCATGACAGCTTGCCTGCACAGTGGTCCTGGAAACACTTCTAGGGATGTACAGCAATCTCTGACACACATCTGACTATGCTAAGGTAAAAGGAACAGATCCAGTACTTTAAAACTTACACAGTGATTTACAGCTCCAGAAAACAGAGATTGCAAACTGTCCTTCCAAAGAGAATAGTCTGAGCAAAGCTGAATATCAAACTCAACCATGCTGAACATGGGGAATTGGACTCTGTCTCAGGAGTCACACATATCTAATCTTCAAACCTTTCAGACTGGTTTTATATACCACAAAGCAGGAAAAACAAACAAGTACTCAGCAGATATTTTTTTTCTCTTAATTTTCATGTCCTTTTGTAGTTTATACCTAGGGTCAGTGGTATTCTCTTTTTTTTTTTTTTTTTTTCTTCCTGGGTAAATAAAAGAGTTCAGCTACAATTTGCTTAATTTTTCATGTTTTGTGAGAATGAAAAAAACAAACAAACAAGCAAACCTAAAAAAATCCAGTTGAATGTCCGGCTTTGAGGAGTTTACCCTTTTGGGGTTTTCTTTTGCTATCAATTGAAAAGGCATCTCAAGCGAAAAGCAACTTTTAGTGTAAAAATTTAATCGGTTCCCTTTTGAATGCAAATCGTCAGAATATTTATAGAAAAATTATGTGCATTTCAAGGTACATTCATACTTCTTCACTTCCTTCAATATGGCTATGCAGAGGCTTAACTTTAAGTGTTTGTTCAAGTGTTTTGCTGCAGAGGAGCCTCTGAGACCTTGATGGCACAAGGCATTGTTGTGGTGATTTCAGACCTCGAGGCAGGAAGGAAATTGCACATGTGGCATCTTGCGAAAGACAGAAAATAACACTGGCTTTTTCGGAAAATATAAAAGCGGGCTTTTCCTTGGATTCTAAATGGACAAATTAATAGTCATCAGCAAAGGCAAGGAAAGGAAAAGAAAAATTATAGAGAAAGCGAAGAACGGAAGAACAGATGTCTTTCTTCTTAACAGGCTTTACTGAAATGCTTTCAAACAATTGCCTTTGGATCAAGAAGAATTCCTGAATGATTTTGCAAAACAAAGTACAACTGCAAGTGAAAGCAACACTCTGACAACCGAAGGAGAAGTTTCCCAACTCAAATCTAGTAAAACAAAAGGTCGGGGAGGAAGGGAGCGGGCTGTGGGGGGAAGAGGAGCAAGGGGGAAAGCATGACTCTGTGAAATAAAAGAAAGCTGTTTTTAGAGGGATGGGCATGGGATGGGCATGGCTGTAAAGATGGGAAAGCAGTTTTATTTCCTGATGTTTCAGTGGTACATCTATATTCTCAATGTTTCACAACCCTAACATTGACTGGTGTTGTTTGTAAGAGCACTTGTGTTTTCATCCTACTGCCTCTATTTTGCATATCAATAGAAGTGTTTTCCTCCAACCGAAGATATCCATATGTTTGTGTTATTGAACAAAGCCAAGGGACAAAACCAGTCTCCCATTGCTGTACGGTCCACCTAGAGCTGTCTACAGAAACACAATGCCTTCAAACATCCCCTCCATGCACCTGAAATGCCTGCACTTCATCTGAACTGCACTGGGCGACCTTCCTACCCATCACTCAGCCTGGTTTTGTTAGGGGCTGTCTATCACCTACACTTTGCACTCTTGTGAACAGGGACTCACTTCTCTGTTACTTTCTTAAGTCCTAACCCAGCCCATAAAACTCGTGGTCCATCACTACACGTAGAGCATGTGGATTGTTTTTTTATTTGGGATTTCTGAGTGAGTGATTGTGCAACCTTTGGAAGACTTCCATTTTTGTGCCAAACTGCACATATTTCCACTGAAAGAGGCAAGCCTGGACCTTGCCTCATACATGGTTACCTCACTCAGAGCCATTGTGCAAACAGCTCTAGTCTGAGTGTGGGGCAAAAGCTGTGCTTACCCATGCAGAAACACCACTAGTAAAGCCAGCATGTGTCTGAATCATAACCACCCAAGCACCTGACAGAATATCTTTTCTACAGACCCTTACATGAACTTCCAGTTTCCTTTTGGAGGGGAAGACCATGGGAAGAACCACCTAGAGATGGACAGCAGCCAGAGCACCTTTCAGAAGGGCAGTCATTTATCTTGCTTGCCATTTGTCTCCTGCCCACTACACACATGTAAGCACACCACGACATAGGCTTGGCTCTGGGAAATACCCAAGAACCCAGCAGTGACCACTGCAGGGCACTGTTGGTTCATGGGGACAATGAAAGGCCCCCAAAATGTGGCAAAATATATGTGTCAGTCCCTAATATCTCAGTTTGGAGTGAAAGAAAATGGAGAGCAGACTGACAGACGGAAAGATTTGCTGCAGTCAAGCATTATTATACAAACTTTCACAAAAACAATGAAAAAGAAATATATTGCCTGTATTCCAGGAACTTGACTGAATAAGCAATGGATGTTGCTTACCGTAGGCCAGAGAAAATTCTCTGCCAGAATAAGATTTTATTCATGGTTTAACTACATTAATTCAAGCAATCCAGACCTGGCACACAGAGACTTAAGTTCCACAAACACTTTGGTCTGGCACTGAGGCCAAAAGAAGCAGTCCCATTCTCCCATCGCCTTAATTTTTTTTCTGACTCAACATTGCCCTCTCCCTTGTTCTGGCATCAGGAGTCATGTGTGCAGTGAACCAGAGAGGGGAATGGACCCACATTTGAGCCGGCCAAGCCCCTTTTCCTGACATAGCTTTCTCCTGGATGGGTTTCCCTGCCCAGCACACTGTGCTGATGCATCAAACCCTGCAGTGGCACCAAGGAGGGCATGGCTTAAGGTGGAGGAGGAAATATACACAAGGGCACAAAGAACCAGGTCTGCTTATTCCAGTGGCAGTTCTCTCTACTAGCTTAACTTGGCTGGGAATGACTGTGGCATCAGACTCATTTTTTCTTGCTGCAGCCTCCAAATTCACTGACCTGTTTTGGAAGCTCATCCTCCACAGTGCCATGCTGTAAACATCTAAGATGTTGTTACTTACACAGGATATTTATTGAAGTGACTGCATAGAGCTTACACAAAGAAAATATACAGAACCAACCATTGTTGAAAAAGACTGAGTGAAAAATACATGGCAAAATAATTCATCTGATTTTATCAAACAGTGTAAATAAAAAAAAATATTTGTTTTTCTTAGCTAAATACTGGATAGTCTTTAATAAGGGGGGAGAGAAGCAGCAATATTTTTCTGGGATCAAAAAGCAGCAGTTTGGCTGCTGGCAAGAATCCCTGTAGAGCACACAGAAGAAGAGTGAGGAATTAGACTGTGCTATTTTAAAAGGCTGCTTTCATTGACTGGAACTTTATTCACTAGACTGCAGTACATTAACACCAGGAGAGTATTTGACATTTTTCTGCAGTTCTTAGAACTTTCGTATTTCTCAGTACCAGTCAGACTAAATATTATTTCCTCGGTGATGCTGTTTGTTCTTCAGTTCTTCTTCCTCTGCCCAGACTGATCTGTTGACAATCAGCTACCAAGGCACACACTTGGGTCTACACATTGCCATTTGAATCTTTCATGATATAAATACTACTAAATGCCATGTTGCAGGTGGCTTCAGGTGAGAACAAGGGTATGGTTTCTTCTCATTAACAATTTTGTTTTCCAGACAATGGGATTTTCCTGGCAGACTTCACTCTAGACTGCAGGAAAGTAGTACAATGATACCTGCACCTTCAGAGCTTTCTCTTCTTCTTCCTGTCTCCTACTCTTCCCACATCTCTCTCTTCTTTTCTCTTTCTTTCTTTCTTTCTTTCTCTTTCTTTCTTTCTTTCTTTCTTTCTTTCTTTCTTTCTTTCTTTCTTTCTTT